>JAVSBS010022898.1:28583-42438 GCA_033124195.1 Coracias cyanogaster | reverse complement strand
TAGCTAAGCTCTGCATCTGAGAAGGTATACAGTTCTGTTTCTGACATTGCTACATTAATTTCATCCCCAGTGCTGGAACATGTGTTCTCTTCTTGTCTTTACCGACTGCTTACAAAGAGGAAAGGATCTTTTAGCTTAACGATTTTTTAAAAAAATTATTATTTTTAATAAGAGATTAACAAGAAAATTCCTGAAATCACTGTAAATATATTGTGCTTACTTTTTCATGCTAAGGCAGAGATGATTTTTTCCATAAAAGTGCAAAGAATATGTTTGTTGGATCCTGCCCCCTCCCCGAAAATAAGAGTAGATTTTTTAGTAAGGTGAGTGTTGCTGCAATTATGCTTTGAATAGTATTCAGAAAAATAATAGACTTTGGGATGCTTATGAAAGGTTGGAAGTAAAAAATAGAAGCTTGATCCTCAGTCAGTCACTTCTGCTATGTCCTGCCATAGCAACGGGAACCTTAACATCTCACTTGTACACATTTTAAGGTGTCTTAATACAATGGTAGAATTAAAGGTGGGGTTTGCTCTTCATGAACACTCCAATCCACAGCAAGTTGGGTAGGACCGAAGAAACAGGGTCAGGTTTGAAGTGGGGGAAACTAATATCCGTGGGCTCAAGGACTTCTGTAAAAGATCAACTGTTCTCTCTGGAGTCATAAAACCTTACTCTACAGTGTTAATCTTTCGTATAACTGCTATATGCAATATCAATAATAAAACGTCACCTTATAGAGGCTTATCCGTTTGTATCATCACTCAAAGACACTATATAAATGACTAAGAGGATTACAGAATGCATACAAATATGGTCATGTATGCCCAAAGAAATGGTTGCACCATTCATTAATGTTGTTTTTGCCTTAAAGAGTATTTCAGAAAAAAATTCCAAAGATTCCCAACACAAAAAGAACATGGACCTGTTGTAGCGTGTCTAGCGAAGAGCCACAAAAATTATTAGAGGGCTGGAGCACCTCTCCTATGAAGACAGGCTGAGAGAGTTGCGGTTGTTCAGCCTGGAGAAGGGAAGGCTCCAGAGAGACGTTATAGTGACCTTTCAATCCCTGAAAGGGGCCTATAGGAAGGCGGAGGTGGATCTGTTCCCAAGGGTTTGTAGCGACAGGATGAGGGATAATGGTTTTAAGCTAGAAAAGGGTAGTTTTAGGTTAGACATTAGGAAGAAGTTATTTAATATGAGGCTGGTTGAGCACTGGAACAGGTTGCCCAGAGAGGTGGTGGAGGCCTCATCCCTGCAGACATTCAAGGTCAGGCTTGATGGGGTTCTGAGCAACCTGACCTAGTTAGAGATGTCCCTGCTTATTGTAGGAGGGTTGGACTAGATGGCCTTTGGAGGTCCCTTCAAACCCAATACATTCCATGATTCTGTGATTGATTCTATGATTCACTTTTCACTACTGTTTTATATTTAACAATGTACTTCAGTTGTGTCTACACTCTAAAAGGCAGATACACAGATATTTTGCTCCAATATTTTTTGCTAAACTTCCTGGTATTAATGATTTTCAGACCCCTAATTTTCATTCCTCAAAGAATCCATGGACAACCAGTCAACTGAATTACCTTGACTACTTCCTAAGAAGGAAAAAACTCATGTTTTTGTCTGATAACACTGAAATCTATAACACAGATTAACTTAAAGTTGTAGAAATCTTTGAAATAAGAACAAATCTGTGACTGTAAAATTTGGTGTACTTGGCCTTTCTTGAAAGTGGAATCATGCTGAAGATTAAGACAGCTGTATTTTATGTCAGTATAATACACTGGCGGTGTACGAGCAGAGGTTCAGAATTAGTGGCAGGATTGCCACTAATTCAAATGGATGTGAGAGTGTCCTCAGCATATTGCCAGTTGCTAATCCAAACCATTATCGAATGATCCAAAAACATGCAACATGATTTCACAGATGTGAGACCTAACTGCCAAAGAAACAGCAATAAACATAGTATGTGATGCAAAGATAGTGACCATCTGTAACATTTAGTAGTAAAATTAGCCTTATTGAAGACAGTGGGTCTTCTCCACTTATTGCAGTAGGATTTGAATGCCACCATCAATAAATCTTATAATACTCATTAATATGTATTGCCTGTTGGTACGTCCCACCGTTGCCCACTGGCAGTGTGTATGCGCTGAAACGCTCTGGTGGAGGTGGGATGAAACATTTTTAAGATCTGCCAGCATTTGTTCCAAAACTAACTGAAAGAACTAAACCAGATCCAAAGCAATTAATAGAAAATCATTCAAAGAAATACAAAACAAGTTTTAAAACTCTGATGTTTATATTGCTTTGCTAAGCTGTTTGGTCAAGGCATCTTCTGCTGTGTTAAAATACAAAAGTCTAAAGACTGGTTAATAGTCTTCCTGTTCACCCCACTCGACTGCTGGATCATCATCCATTCGTAGAATAAGATATGAGAGAAGCTGAAAGAGATTCTGCCACAACAGTAAAGAGACAAAAAAGGAGAGGTCGCTTACATCTATCTCACAGCGGTCTCCAGCATAGTTCACATCACAGAGGCAGTGGAACTTGTTGAGCAGGTTCTGGCAGAGGCCCCCATTCAGACATGGGTCAGAGCTGCACTCATCAATGTCCTTTTCACACCTAGAAGAAAAACTGCAAATAGTGAGCATCTGAAATCACAACTCTAATACATTGAACAAGCACATTTTTAATATAGAAGCTTTTGAGGGAAGGGAGAGGAGGATGCTCTATTTGAAATCTGGTATATTTCCATGCCTGTTTATGATTTTATTAACTACTGCGGTAGCCACACTCAAATCCTGAACTTCCTGTATTGTTTTCAAGTAGAGGTAGTTAAGCCAGAATTTTCCTCTCTGTAAAGCATTTTGTGGTTAATGATGCTTAGCAATATAAAATGAAAGTTTGTGTATGATTTTAGAGCTAGATCTGGCGCAAGTCCTGCTGACAGCTTGCTTCTCCATTTTCGTTGCTCTGGGGAGAAGAGGGCACATTTTCCTTCTCAGTAGTCTGTATGTAAGTCAAACAAATACACGTTTTTTCCTGGCTGAGTGCTCCTGGGAATATTCACTTGTTTGGTTGTTTGTTTTGTTTTTTTATCAATTTGAAATGCTGGTAGTGCTCAGCAAAATCTCCTATCTGGTCTCTTTGAGATGAGCCTCGAGAATGGTAAGGATGGTGCAGAGCAGGACTTTACAAGGTTAAATAGGTATTGTTAAATGTTTTTGAGTTAATTCTGATGATAAAGGAAATTTGAGTTCTCATTATTTCTCAAGGCAACCAACTGAACATTGATGACAATGTGTGAGATTGTCTGAAAACTTGTAATGATTTGGTGATTTTCTGTTCTGATGATGTTCTCTTTTAATTCACTGCTCCTTTTTTTAATATAATGTTAGTGGTTAACCCTGATTTTTCCAGATTAAAAAGCAGGCTTATTCTTGAGGAAGAATGTGAGAAACTCACTCTGCATTATAAGGAATTGCTTTGTTCAGTCTTATTTATAACCATTAAATAAATTTGTAGTGTTACGTTAGAGAAAAGCAGTTCTTTATGTAAAATGCTTTTATCTTATTTTCTTTATTAATCTCTAAAAATGTTTCAATTGTTTTCTTCAATGGTAAATTATATTCATATACTTCAAAAAGCCAAATTAAAGTATTCATCCAATGTACAAAAATTGTATAGCTATGAACTTGCCTATGCAAATAAAAGAAACCAACCCCTCAAATCTTCCAGGGAATTAGGCACCTGAATCCAACTGAGGCGCAGGAACACTTAAAAATCTAGCTCCCTTAAGTAATTTTGGAAATCCCAGCTTGAACTGAGTAAAAAAAATTTGTTTTCTGGAGGCAGTAATATCTCCTTTTATGAAGAGTAATCTTTTCACATTTCCTGTTTCAGCCATTATTGGGTTAATTGGGCTTTTCTGTGACCCCCAAGTCAACTAATTGACCCAGAAAGATACTATTTTCTCTATACTGTGCATTGATGGCTTTCTGAGGGATTAAATATTGTCTTAAAGGAAAATGTCTGCTTTATCAATCTAATAGATAAATATAGAAAGGGTTTTGGTTTTAATTTTCTTCTTAACTGATATATTTGAATTTGTTCTGGAAAAAAAAAAAAAAAAGGAGGTGAAACTTTCTCATTGGATGTACTAAGATCTGCAAGCATGGAAGCACTACTGGTTTATGGTTTGACAGCCTGGAGGAAAAGAGAACAAATACACAATTTTAGACATTAGGGAAGAATGCCTTGCTGCGATAGTCAGTTAAAGTGCAGTACAACTGGTGCAAGGCTGCCGTTCAATATGAGAATCATGGGAATCATAAAATAGAGATTATTGCCAGCCAGTGGGATGGATGTAAGGAAGGCTTGTTCCCAAAGCTGTAGTTAGCAAGTTGCCTGACAGGGTAAGGAAGAAGGAACAAGGACTTCCCCTATACCTTGAAGTCCCAAGAAATATACACCAAAGAAATGTCTAAGGATATGCTTTTACTTTTTTATATTTTATGTTTTCACCTTTTAATGAATATTATGCAGTGGTACACAGACCTTCTGGCTGAGTTAAATGGTACAATGCAGATATGTCTGCCAGCTACACCATGCATTGAGTGGGTAGAAATTTTCATTTCATCTATCTTTTATAGCTTACTTTACTGTTTCCACAATATCAGTGGGCTAATAAGTTTTTGAGAGAATGAAAACCTTTTGTTGAAAACTTCTTTGCATTTGCAGAGCCAGCATAACTTGGTCCTGTTGAACTTCTGGATGTTATACTCTGATGTAATGCTAATTTCACTTAAAGTATGTGCAGTATTTCTTTTCTCACTCACCAAATAGGTGCCCTTACCTGTTCAGACTATATTAGGACTGGGGCAATGTTTTCCTGTGTTTCTACAGCACCTAATGCCCTGAGGCTGCCTGGTCTCCCTTCCTCAGAGCTGTTTGTAGAACATTATCATTCAAACTGAACTGTAACAAGTAAGAAGTATTTCTCAACTTCTTTTTAAAATAATAATTCTGGTTTCATACTTCAGCACTCAGTGAGAAAGTACCAAGCTGCAATACCACCAGGTATCTCCTCCCTGTGAAATAACAGATTGTATATTCACAACACACACATGTGAAAATGAAACAGCTTTGCATATTCATGTGTCAGTGAATTGTAGCTGACTTTTATATATTAGCAGGGTGTTTGTGTTTATGTGTCCCCACCTATGGAAAGATAACATTCTAGCTTGTCATTTACAAATTGGCATGGAAGCCAAAAAAACTGACACGTAGAAGCAAGTGTACAATGCTGTCTAAGAAATAAAATCCTGCACTGGATTTAATGGTACTGTATTGGATTGAATCTTGCCGCGTTAATTTGTGATTTTTGTCTAAGTAAAACTGCTGTACTTTCAGACCCTCAAAGTCACTCAGGCAAGTACACTGAACTTAACTGCTTTGTCTGTCTGTTCTGCAGGAGGGCAAAACCCCTGTGGCCATTACACTCTGGACCCTTCTGGAACAGCTTTTGGAAGAATTGCTCCACAGAGGTCTGCTAGGCAAAGCATCTCACCGTTCTCCAGCAAATCCTGGCAGGCACACACATGTCAACTCCCCGCTGAGGTCAGTGCAGTTGCCATAGTTGAAGCATGTGAGATTTCTGTCTTCATTCCCACAAACTGTATATGGTAATCTTCTGTATCTAGGTAAATAAGAAGGCAATGGCAGTTATTTGTCCTTTCCTTGTTTCTGAATGTCTTATGCTATCTTAGCTTTTCATTTGACTCTAGTACACTGCTTTACTGGAAAATATTTTGATCTACCTTGCAACTTTGTTATTTGGGATCAGGATCTACTACTGTTAGTCTCCAAATAGAGGGAGCAGTACTCCTGCTGGCAACTACTACTCAATACTAATGGGAAAGGCATTACATTTTACCTGTAAATGAACATACTTTTTCAAGGGTTGCACATACTTAGTGCCTCCTTGAAGTCCTCTTTGGAAAGGAAACCCCACATCTGTGTGCATTGACACACCTGGTGCCTGGGGTATTTAGGCTTCTTACGGTTAACGGTAGGCAGCAACTGAACTGGGAGAGCAATGCTGTTACTGGCTGGGATATTGTCCAGAGGAAAGACAGGAGGAACTGAAGTTTAAGACTCTCAGAACATGTTTTGCTTAACTTTAAAAATTTGCTGAATTGCGTTTTCCCTTTTCCAAGTATTTGCTGTCAAGTTAATGACTCATTTCTTAACAAAAAAAAAAGCAAGGGACGACACTCTACCTACATTACTGACATGTCTTTACATGACACCTGGACAGCTTAGTAGAAGAGTTCAAAAGAGAGACCATTCTGGGCCAATATAAGGCATCTTCAAATTTCAGGATGTCCTCACTACTCAAAAAAAAAAGTCAACAAAGTTGACAACTATGTAATTGTAACCTAGAGGACTGTGATTGAGCAGCATGAAGATAAATGTCTGTTTGCATTCTTTGGGCTACAGTAGGCTGGGTTTGTTGGAGTCCTCTGGAGGAAGAAGGATTTTGCCTTCTCTGAGGGCAACAGTAGATGCTCAGAAGGGAGAAGTTTGTGGTGTGCAGAGAAGGGCAATTAAAGGAGAGAGAGGCCAGGGAAGAGCCTGCATCCTTTACAGAGGAGTGTCTCAGAAGAATAAGAAACAGGCACATGAGAAATCTCAGAGGTAATGGAAGGAGTGGGCTGTGTGGTGTCTCCAGCCGCTAGGACTGCTGGGCTGAGAGAACAAGCTTGGAGGGAAAGGCCCGCCTAGCAAAGATGCTGTAAGTGGGGAGAAAAAACTCATATGACAAAAAGGATTACAAGCCCTTCTATTGTTATTTTCTCTTACCCACCAACTCTGAATTTCTCTATTTACTGTTCTAGAGCTTTATTACTGTAATAAAAGTTTAGTTTTAGAGATTCAAAATACTTAATTTATTTTTTTTTTTTCCTAAAAAAGATGTAACACATCTATCTCCAAGCTCTGGCAGACTTGTAATCCTGTCATCAGAGAGCTCAGAGGACCCAGGCTGGCAGCAGAGATGGGCAGCAGAGTTGAGCCTTGTTCTCTGTCTCCTTGTCTCATCAGTCTCTGCCTGAGTTGCCAGCTCTCCACTGCCTCAGACCACACCTAATTGATCTGTACAGCTTTCTGTAATGCAGAGTATATATTAATATATACAGCCTTGATTCATATATAGATAGATGCATAACATCTGTATTTAAAATGGAGACATCAGTGATGTAATAATCCTTTAGAAGAGACCTGACAAAATCATACAGATCTGCCTTGTTTAAAGTACCTGCAAAATTTTCCAGTGAAGTTACCAGCACACAGGCAAGAATATCCGTTAATCCCATCAATGCAAGTGGCCCCATTTGCACACTGGTGGCCACGGCAGTGGTCTATGTCCTCTTCACAGTTTACCCCTGTGTAACCAGGTTCACAACTGCACTCATAAGAGGTGATCCCGTCAGTGCAGTTTCCATGAATGCAGGGGTTTGAAGAGCATTCATCAATGTTAACTTCACAATGGGTGCCAGTCCATCCTTTGGGACATACACAATGGTAGGAAGTATAGAAGTCTTCACATACCCCCTCATGCATACAGGGATCTGAGCTGCAGACATCTACCTGCAAACAGCCAGTAAGAGCAGGGTTTGCAGATATTTTGAGAAATTGCTCCTCTTGAGGTTTTTTAGTAGGGATGTCAGCATTTTCGAAGTATGAAAGATAAATGCCACTGATTTCTATGGTGCTCATACATCCTCGCAGACCATCTAGACTGTCAAAAGCCTTGTCAGCCACATAGATGTCTGTGTCTTCTCTTAAAAAGTTGAGGCTTCCTGCGGCAGTTGTGCTAGTTGCAGTGTCTTTCTTGTTATCTATATCAATTTGCCATCTAGAGAATTGGGACAGGGGCTCTACCATAGAGACCATCACTTGATGCCATTTCCCATCACTCACAGGCAGTGAACTAGCAAGGGTCAGCTTATAGAAGCTGTTGCCGCTTTGCAACTGGAAGAGTAATTTGGAGTTGTGAATACTGACGGTAACAAACTCTGGCTCCTTTTCCGCATACAGCAGTATCACATCAGTGTCCCTAGTTCGAAAGCCAAATATGATATTGGTGAGGTCTCTGCTGATTTTTCCGTTGCTTCTGTAAAATATCGCACTGCTTCGGCCACTAAACACTGCATTAGCAAGACCTGTGCAAAGATAATAATTGAGAAACCAAGCCAACTTTAAACCAATACAGGCGGAACAATATCTCTTCAGTGCCCCATGCTCCCTGTCATGTCTTTTTGGCTTTGCTGGAAAACAATAAAATCCCACCAGTGTTTCAGTTACCCTTGTCTGCCCCTTATGGCTATAGAAAGTACAGGGCAGTGCCAGTATTAGCTGGCATCAAAAGTGTGCTGCTTTGCATAATTACCTCAGATATATTTCTACATTAGTGGAAGATACAATTCTACATTAGTATTCTCTCTGTTTTTCCTCTTTAGACAAAGAGAAGCAGGTGATTGTAATTGTATACAACTCAAACCTGAGACTGAGAGGGTATTTCAAAAGACATATTTGTCATTTATGTCTGTTCCCTAAGTACAGGCAGATAGTTATTCCCCATGACAGGTCTGGACAGGGCAAATCTTTCCTCTTTTCTTAGATAAGTACTGAAAAGGTTTTAGAAAGTATTTGGTTGGATCCCAGTTTACTATCACTGATGCAAAAAGGATTAATTTAATTGAAGTCAGCTGGCAAAAAGCCCCTTCAAAATCAATACAAGAGGACTCATGCCTATCACATTTAAAGCCAGCTTCTCCTGCTATGTGTGTACTGCCACAGCCCTGCTTATGGCACCGAGCCTGTGCTGGGTGGGACTGGGAGGGCAGCAGAGTACTCAGTTTGCACTGCGGTCAGTGAAAATTGGAGGGCAACATTGTGGCAGTTTTATGGACATCTTCACAAAGGTGTTTGACATCTTTCATTAGCATGGTTTCTACTAAAATGCATTAACTTTCTGGGCTGTAAATTTGCGCGTTCTGAAATTTATGAGGATTATAGACAGAAAAGAGGGACAGCAAGAAATGTTTTCTGTCTGTACTTCAGATAAATTTAGCTTTCCAAGATCCTAGCACTGAGATAAGATGGGTTCTTGAACTATCTCTGGGTCATTAAATCTTGATGAAAAGAGCCCCTGGAAGTCCCAGTATGAAATTTCTGACTGTATATTCTGATACTAAGGTGGAGGATGTGTAACTACATTGCCTGGCACATCAAATGTGGTGTCTCTCATAGGAAAAGTTTCTTCAGAGGAAACCACACTAAAAATGAAAGTCAGAGCTTTTCAAAATTATTTATGATTTTTAAAATGTCTTACAAGGCTCAGTTTTTTAAGCTCATAAAGCTAAAATGTTCATGATGAACTCCTATTAAATCTTGAGCACAGCAAGCTCTCTGGATATCCTATTACTCTCTGTTCTGACACAGGGTGTATAGTTTTGCTGTTGATTATATTCCCCACACTGGCTTCCTGTGTTGGCTTTTTCTCTCTTTTTTGGAGTGCATGCTTTCCTAAAGGGCTTGCTAATCGTAGCCATCTAGGCATAACTATAGCCACAGCCCCTGGAAAACAGCTTTTTTTTCTGCCTTAGCTTAAAGTCTAAGTTCAGAGCATAAGACACCAAGCTGGCAGAGAACTCACTGGCCACTAAAACTTCTGTAAGCTAGCTGCCGCTAGGAAAACAACTAGTTAAAAATGCAGCTCTACAGTGGAAGAACTTTTTAATATCTCTTAGGGAAACTCCTTACTGCTGCCAGATAAAACAGCAGAGAAATCAAAAGGTGATCTAACAGTGTAAATGAGCTTGAGTTTAACAAAAGGAAACAGTTCAGATACTTGTCACTTCTCTGTCTGTGTTTATATGCATATATATGCAATAGTAAAATTTGAGAGAATGTATTTTGATGTTATCTTTAAAGACGTCTGTTAGAGAAGGTGCAATTATTTTAATTTCAATCATAACTTTTAACAAGTGCTGCAATGCTGATTCTAACAATCTCAGCAAAAATGGCACCATATTGATCCGTTAGCAAATGATAGAAATCTTTTGTTGACCAATCTTCTCCTTCCTAAGAGTCAGCCATTCTAACAGCTTCCATCAGACTGTGGGTATTTATCTTCCTTCACAGCATCATTAAGGCTTTCTTTGATGGCAAGAAGAAAGAATATTGCTACAAAATCCTTACTTGCTTTTAAAATTCCACTCTGGGGTGGGAAGGAGAAGGAAAGTGGAGAAGGAAAGATATATGCAGAGTGGCTAATGTTCTTAAGAGAGCTAATGGTCATCAATTATCACATAGACTGCTTGGCATGTAAGTGCTGCTTAGAAGACACTAGTTGAATCACTGTACTGCTGGTATTAAGGTGTTTTCCTTCAAAGATATTTGAAATTTAAGAAAATCAAATGATGCAACGTATAATATGTAGCTTGTCTTTTCAGGAAGATGAAGAACATCCTGAATTTAATCCAACACTGGATATCTTCTTATCTGTTTGCAGTGGTCACTCACACTCTGACAATGCACTGATGTATTGTACAACCTCAACAAGTTGTGTTGAATAAGTCAAAAGCAAAGGTCCTGTAAACACTGGTGTCTGTGTCAGGGGGGTCTGGTTTATAATTTTGGGGTTTAGTAGGGCAGGCTCTTCCCATTAATGTTACTTACAATTGACATCATTTTAATACAAAAATAATATTTGAATTAACTTTAAAGGCACTGAATATTGAGTTTTAAGGAAATGCTAATGAAAATGCATATAGTTTCTAATCTTCAAAGATGGTAGGAATAATTGACATGTACCTACATTCAAATCCTTGGTGCACCAGCTGGCATTGTGCTTCATGAGGACAAGGCCCAAGCTCACACCACTTAACTTCCTCACATGCCTTCCCCGCTGTGTTAGGGGGGCATGTGCAAGTGAAGTCATCCCAGATCGAATAGCACACACCACCATTGTGGCAAGGGTTGGACTATGGGGAAAGAGAAGAGAAAACCTAAGTATAAATAAAAGCTGGTGGACTCCCAGTTCTATTGGGAGTTCTATTTCCTTGTTTGGCAAAAAGGAGAATTCTGTTTATTTCAGATGGAAAGCGGTAAGTACTATGATAGCGCAGTATGTTCAATAATTGGTGAAAACCGGTATTCAAACCTTACAATATTTTAATTCTCAACTATATAAATACATTTTGCTGCAGATATTCATCATATGTAGCAAAACTCAACAAAATCTGCTCTTTCTAGCATTTTTGCTTATTTTTCCTAAGATGTCATTATCATTGAATAATATATGGGAACATATGAAAAATTAAAAGGAATTCCCCATTATAAACATGTGAAAATGTTCTGAAAAATGTCAATCTTACCTTGCAGAGGTTGTCACCAGTGCAGCCTTGGGTGATGTTGATCAGAGTTCGGTTGATAAGAGCATTCAGTGGATTGGTGATGGGGAAGAATTCCAGTGGCTGGTTATTCACTCTTACGTCTTGGATGCAGCCTTTGAAATACCTGCCATTTATATTAGTTTCTTTGTTATCTGGTAGTCCTCCAATGTAAAGAATATCCTTACTTTGGATGGTTAGTACTGGAGTGGAGACAAAGCCTAGATATTGAGAGGACTGGAACAATTCCATCTTATTTGGTTCTATTTTAAGTGTTATCAAGTAAAAGTTTCCATCATTCATGGAGTGTTTCCCTAATAACTTCATGGAATTTAGAGCTAATGTGAGTTTCCCACCTTCCAGGTAGAGTCTTACATAGAGGTAAGTACTGTTTCTCAAAGCCAGTAACAAGCCAGAAGATTTGCGTGTTCGGACAAACATCGATATGTTCAAGTTTTCATTCTGAGAGGCATCAACAGAAAAAGCAGCATAGCCTGATGAGTCCTCAGATCCAAACCGACCTGGAATGTACTCTTGAGGTTAGAGATATGGGAAAAGATAGAACAAAACAAAAACAAACAAACAAACAAACAAAAAAAGAAGGTTAAAAAATAAAATACTTAGGGCTAAATGACAAGGCAGCCAATGCAATGATCACACAGCTACTTCTGGTAATTATACGTATGGTAGTAAGATGTGCTGGTACCTATGGATGAATAAAGAGTTGATCCAGCTGTAAATAGCTTCTAATTCAAAATTCCTGTTGGCTTCCATGGCTGTAGCATTAAGGCCCAGTACAGGACCAGATGTTATATTATTGAGCATATTTTTACCCTTTATCATGCTCTGTGTAATGCTATGTTTTCAAATGGTTAAATAAGGACAGATTTCTTCAGTTTCCTGGATCGGTACTCAGAAAGATCATTTTGAAAAGAACCTAGCTGCTTTGATCATCTGATGACCATAGAAGTTAATGTAGTCTGGAACTTGTGAAATTTTTTTGCACTAATTCCAGTCACAGATATGGCCAAAGGCTGATCAGCAAACTGCTTTTGTGTAAAACCTCCAAATAGGGCTCCTTTTTGGTGCTGCATGGGCTCCCCAGTTCTCTGACAGACTTTCCATTGATGGGGCTCAACACATACTTATGTACATCAGCTTGTATCCAGTTATGAATTGTGCCCCGTCCTGTGAGTGCCCATAATGCTATAGTGTCATGGGGGAAAAATGATCCAGGATTGAGTAAGCCTTTTTCTATAAAAAAAAATTTATCAATTAAAACAAATAAATGAAAACCATCTGTCTCTCTCCCTTACTCTTTATTTTCAGTAATGGTTTTCAGACTTGTAAGAATACAAAATATGTAGCCCAAACCATATTTTATTCTGGTGAATCATCTCATTATAGCACAACAAAGTGTTTCTATTTTTACACTTTAAGTTTCATGATCTTGTCCTCAATATTATAGACTTCCTGCCTAAACATTTTCAAGAGCTATTTTTAATATATCAAATTCATAGAAAGAATAAACCAAGCTTTTTTAAAATGCTCACATAGCTAAAGAGTCAGTCCTCTTTTATGCAGTAAAATTCCTAGAGCGAGACCTCATAGGCCAAGTTTCTGCCTGCAGCACTACATTTTTTTTATGACTACATTAAAAAACCCAATGAAAATAGGGGACCAACTGTGAAATCCCAACAGACCCTTAATAACCACACTGCACTACTATGTGGCACAGTAATATTATTTAGCAACAGGAATAAATCCCTTATTTATTCCTAAACAGACAATTTATGTCATAAATAATTAAACCTGTAATATTTTAATTCTATTAATAAGGTTACCTATATATCTCTACTTCTTAAAATCCTGGTGTGTAGAAATAAATATTTGTTGAAGTGGGTGTTTTGAGGCATTAAATATCTTTAAGTTATATCTTCTCTATAGGGTGGTGCTACAAAAAGGGACATTTTTTCATGAGGGTAAAAAGAAAATTTCTTCTGGAATGAGGATTACACATTTGCAGTATGAGAAGGAAGCACTAATCTTCAAAAGGTATTTCATGTTTACAATTACTTTGTTACATTTTTCTCTATTTATAAATACACATATATATCTCATCAAGCTGATCTTCTGTTTGATGAGATGGCTAGCATCACCTTGGTCAATATTAACCTCTTGGGTCACAACATCTGGTTGTTGATCAAAATGAGTCAACATCTGTTTGTTATTTTGTATATGTAGGGAAAATATTGCCTCTTGTCAATTAAATACTTGGCGGCAACTTTTCTTCAAAAAGACACTAGCATTTCTTATGTTATCCTTTACCACAAGTCTCCCCCACTCTGTCTTTTGGAGTCTTTAAGAAACCTGCCACAGACTTTTAAATA
>JAVSBS010022898.1:0-20923 GCA_033124195.1 Coracias cyanogaster | reverse complement strand
TATTGTCAAAAATAAACCGCTGAGTAAAATCAAAATCGGTCATAGTTTTCTCAAGTTGTGTAATTAGTAAAATAATTATAAAGCAAGAGAGTCTTTCCCTGGGTTGGTATTTACACCGTCCACCCAGTATATGGCAAACTATAGATTCAGATCTTTGATTTTGGCAGTTTCCTATTTTAAAACTCCAGCAATGGGTCCTGAAGAGTTTCTCAGCCTGTCCCCAGGAAAATTTGATTTTTGGCAAACACGTTTTTCAATTACTTCTTCTCCCTCAACTCATTTATTAGTTAATTGGGAAATTCCAGACCTTATCTAAAATTTGTTTGTAGGTTCACCAAAAGACTCATACACAGGATACAATTTTGGATTAATTTAATCTACAGTTCACAATTGCTTTTATGGTGATGCTCAGCTAACTACTTCTCCTTCAAGCCAATACAGGCATTGAATGATTTTTCCTATAATAAATTCAAATACCATGAGGTAAGTATGTCATCTAGACTCTTTGCAAGGTAAGGGAGCTTTAAACAAGATAAAGATCATGTTGATAAGTCAGTATGCATGTACTTTATTAGTAGTGCTTATCAGATGTCTTGTGTTTTTACAGTTTAATATGCATTTTTATTTTGAAAACAACATGAAAAAGTTGGAGGTTCTTGACAATTGTCAGTCCTTTTGCAATATGATGCTGATAAATGTTCTGAGGTAAGATTATGAACATACACACTGTCAACAAGTTGGGATAGGCATACACTATTACAGCTCAGTGAAAACATGGAGTTGATGATGCTCAGAGACAGAGGAACTTCATATCAGGATGTTTAGCAAACTGCTTGAAGCCATATCAGAACTGCTAGCAGGTGTTTGAGCAAACCTGTCAAGAATAAGTGGGTTACAGATGGTGGTAGTTACTCTAATTACAGTAAGGATTTGATATTGTTCTTAATAACATTTTCATGTACAAACCAAGGAGAAAAATCTACGTGAAACCACTAAAAAGTGGGTATAATACTTGTGCTAACCTGCCCAGAAAGTAATTGTCACAGGTTTTCTGTCAAACAAGGAGGATCTGTTGAGTATGGTTTGGGATTGTCTTGGGTTTGCTCTGGCCGGTGTTTTCATATAAGATGTGGATGATGGTATAGAAAGTTTGCTTATAAAGATGTCTGATAAGTCAGGGCTAAGTAAAACTTTTGAATGTGTTAAAACTACCTTTATAGGTAAACAAAAGAAATTGGAGAAATGGTCTGAAAAATCCTGGATTCAATTCTGGAAGGGCTGATTCAGTTTCTGTAGTCTCAGGCCAGAATAACCAGCAATAAGGTGGAACAATATTTCCAGTTTACAAAGCCTTTGTTATGCCTTAGGAGGAATACAGAGCCCACTTGTAGTTCTGCACTGCAAGGAAGGATCAGTTGGGAACAATTCAGAGGAGAGAAATGAGAATAATCACAGGTCTAGAAAATATGGCTTGTGAGGGGAGACTAAAAAAATTAGGGCTGTTCAGTCGAAAGACAAGAAGAGGAAATGGGACATACTAACAGTCTTTCAGTACAAAAAAGAGAGCACACTATTCCCTGAGACCATAGCAAACAAGTCAGGAAGTCATGGGTTTGACCTTCACCAAGGAAAGATTCAAGTGATAAGTTAAGAAAATATCTCTAATAATGATAAAGCAACAAATCCTTGGCATAAGATATGAACTGGGAGCAATAAGGTCTATTTTGGATCCTTAAAAATAGGTTAGAGACAGAAGCGCAGTGTAACACAATTCAGCTGATCCTAGCTTAGACACAGAGATAGCCCAAATCATACCTGCATGTCTGTCCCTTCCAACTCTATTTTTTCCATGTTTCTATGACTTTCCTGAATAAAATTATTCCCAGCAACTGAACTGTAGATGTGTCAAACCATACATAAACACATATGTATCTATACACAGGTAGGTATAAAATGCAAGTACGAATAAACCTTGGAGAAACTCAAATTGTAGCATACTCTTTAGAGTATGTTCTATGGAATCTGAAGACAAAGTTTGCAATAATGTTTCCTCCATCTATAATTTACAGTTTTGGAAATGTTTGGTGCAAAATCCTACCTCGAGCAGAAATAACTTCTTTAAGAGACTCATTAATCCTGAGGCCAGCAGAAAGCTCTGGAAGAGTGTATATTCTTCAGGGCTCCAGGTCTTAGCATACAATCATGGAAATTCTAACTTTGCCACATCTGTGCTGATAATTGCAAAGAGATAATTACTCTTTGCTGGAAGGAGGAAATGCATGTTCATGAGTGAGTAAGCTCAAGGAAATAAATTGACCATCTCTATGCCATTGTAATTAAAACTCATGCTTCTGGGCATAAACCAGTTGTCATAGAGGTCAGGAAGGAGATTTTACTCCTATGTACATCAGTGCAGAATAAGTGAGGGACGTTTAAATGGATTTCTTTTCTCCTATTTTTCTTCAGTAAAGAACTGGCTTATATTGGATATTGAACTTAATGTTACCAGTGATCTGATCTAGTATGGCAATTTTTGTTGCTGTCTTAGCAGGAAAAGCTCATGGAAAATGAAGGATATGTAAAAAGAATACAGGGTAGATAGAGCTGGAGCACATGGGAAATTGGATACTTTAAAATAGTAGTATAATAAGCATTTGCTAACATTGGACTAATTTGCACATGATACCTTTCATACGGAAATATGATTTTGTAAAGTCATAAGACCTTGCTAGTTAGTCCTTTATGGCAGACATATTCACTATTCTGCTTTTTTCCTCTTGAAAGGCACATATAAAGTTAATGCTAGAGAAAAAAATGTTAGAAATAGAATTGAGTGATTTGGCTTAATCATTAAATATGTCACTCCAGCTGAAGGATATGTAATTCATAACGTGCTACATTCAGAATGGCATGCTGTAACTCAATCTCTTTAAATGTTGCTGGCCTGAAGCTTCATAGACTAGTTTGAATTTTCAGTAAAAATGAATTTTTTTAAAGTAGTAAAAACCCCCAATCCCTTAATCTCTTCAATCATTAAATACTTTCTGAACGCAAAAGTACTGGTAAATTTTTTTCCACTTGTTTAAAATTTTTTGTCAACCCTAAAATATTTTTAATTTTAAAAAAAAAAAAAAAAAAAAACCAACGGAAAATCATGTACATGCTGTAGGTGATTAGTTGTTTAGTGAGATCTGGTGTGTTTATTTTATTTTATAAATATTGGAAACAGCCGACTGAGTTAAGCATTGGCTACAGCTTCCGGGTAGAGCCGCCAGCCTTTTTCGTGAGCCTGCTCTGCAGACCGTAAGTGCTCCTTAGGCAAAGCTGTGTGAGCGGCACAGCCAGAGGTCAGACACGTATCGCCTGTGAATGGCAAGGGGCCATGTCCTAGAAGGGCAGCGTGGCAAAACTGTTGCTTGTAGCCTACACCCTCATCCCATATTTTGATTAACACAGCCAGCCATGTGGATCCAATTGAAGGATTAGGGTCTGAATCTGGAGTAAAGAAAAACTTGGTGAAGAAATATATCCCTGCATGGCACTCATTTTCCTTTCATTTCCCTACTTCGAGAGTCAGCTTTATATATAGGTAAAAAAAGACAGCTGCTGTTGCATTTGACTGATGGAGCTATGAAAGAAAATCAAACAGTGGCAGCCCAGTTTTCCCAGGCAGCATCCTTCTTGAGTGGGTTTTTTGGCTGCAAAAATACGTGTGTAGCTATGGCCGCATTGTTGATATCAGCTAGGAAAGGTTGATGAGAGGAGGGAGAGCACAATCACAGGTTGTGACAGGTTAAAGTGGAGAAAGGTGATTTATGAAGGATACTATCAAGAAAAAAAAGAAAATAGCCAGTAAGATTTTGGACATAAAGCAGATGAAAAAGTAGAGAAAAATGTGAATGGGAAAAAGGAAATGTAAATGCAGGAATCAATGGTAAGTCTACAGATACTTTTGCTGGCATTTGAGACAGCATTCCTCTTAGACACACATACATTTATGGGTAGTAAGAGGGGTGAGTATGCATGTCTATGATATTTAGATAGGAAATATTAGGGAAGCTTAGAAAGACTGCTGATTAGAGATAAGGTCTACATAGAGCTCTGAGCTAAAATTGAGTGGAGAAAGGAGACCACAGGAACAATGCCAAAGACAAAAGACTGAAAAAAAAATTCAGAAAAACAGCCATAGATTTTTTTGTAATTAAAGATAGTCATGTCAATAGAGAAGTCAATTCACAAAATTTAGAGAATTAAGATAGAGTCATGGAAAAATTTAGATTGAAAAGGAGCTTTGACAGTTATCATCTGGTCCAATGCTCCACTCAGAGGGTCGGGACGTCATCCAGAGAAGACGTTGGAATAGTGAGTTTTGGATAATTTTATTAGCTTATACCTGATTATGGACCAGATATTTGGAAGCCAAAGAAAGATATTTGATGTTCTGCTTCCACTATGATTTTGGGGTTTTTTTGTAAGTTGTAAAAAGAGCATATATAATTCAGGAATTTTTCATGTTTTACCTTTTAGAAAACTGTGGTAAGACTGTCAAATTCAAAGCATTAATGATCTGATTTGCATTTTTTGTAGATTTATGAGCTTGTACATACAGATGATGTGTGCGCATTTGAACTGAAGTATATCCAGAGGGACCTTAAAACAACCAGTACCTTTGAGTTGTTTAATTAGATCATACAAGGTCATGTTTCATTGACTTGAAAATCTGTTTGGAGCATATGATTCACTTTGGAATTGGAAAACAAATTAATTTTCAGTTCTACAAATACTTAAGGGCTTTAAAAGAGTGCTTGCTGTTGATGAACACATCCATTGAGAAATGTATGCTGTGTCTAGTCTCCCCTAAAAGGGATTTTCTACCTTGTCTTGTCAGCTGCTTCGTATTTGTTTTAACTGAAGTAGGCAAGCACAGCCACTGTGCTATCTAGTGTGAAACGGTTTCTGCCCTGGAAACAGTGCTTTGAAAAATTTCAGTCATTTGCTAGATTTTTTCATTTTGTTAAAACCAATGTGAATATCTGCAACATACAAAAGTGGTTGTATTTACGTAACTTCATTGTCAGTCCATATTGAAACAAACTGAAAAAGCCAGCAGGCTAGAAAATCATAGTTTTAATAGGGCTTATAGAGCTTAACTGATATTGAGACATGAAAACAGAAAAATATAAAATATGAATGTGTGAACATGCATAACATGTTTGTTGTATTTTGAGCTGTGCACTGCATAGTTGTATGAATAACAAGAATATATTAATCTATGTGGTGTATAATTACACTTCTCTATTCCTACAGCATATTTTTGGATCTTGTAAAAAGAGTCCATATAATTCAGGAATTTTTCATGGGTTACCTTTTAGTATACAGTACATACAGTAGATTACAGTATAAACAGTATTCCTACATAACTCATCACTTTAAATATGGACAAACAAGTATTTTTCCCTGACATATCCACTTCTACATTTTTTTTGTAAGACAATCACTCTACTTGATGTATATTTTCTTTCATGTGTAAGTAGTGGTGACTTGCAGAATACCTGAGACACTGGGCTATGGAGTCTGGGTCTGTATTGATAGGAGTGGCAGAAGATCATACATCTTTTCAGTTCAGCAGCAGTGTTGACTTCTCTCATTCTCTGCAATGTTAATTCTTTTTCGGTATGAAGACTTATCTTTGTTTCCTTTGTTTATCCAAGATGACTTTGTTCACCCAAGGTTTTATATGCTTAACAGTCTTGAAGCTGGGAAGCATGAGACCCAAACTAGCTTCATTTTCACTAGGTCACATAACAATCCCAATGGCAATGTAATAGCGTGGACTTCAGCTGAGATTGTGCTTGCAATGGTCTGCTGGCTGTCTTACTGGGGAATTTCCTGGGTCATACTATGGGTATATACTTTAGATAGATTAAATCTACTTTTTCTATGTCTCTATGTGCTACTGTTCTGTAGCTGTTCAGACACATTCACAGAACAGCATTTAGTTTTCTTTATTTGTTGCTATAGGTAGTGATTTACCATGATGTTCTGGCCTCATAAACAGGCCTAATGACACTTTCAGAAATCTTGTTGTTAAGAAAAAATAGTGCCCATAGGACAGTGACTACAGCCATAATTGTATTGATCATTATGATTCTCTGTAATAGTGTCGTGTTGTTAACACAGACAGAATCTAAGAATTACAGCCGTGGGAGAGCAATCTGAATCAGATCCACCAAATCTATTTCTAGCAGTAAATTGTCAGCATAAATTAGCTGTCTACAGTAGGCTTTTTTCTTCTCTCTGAGACTGTTTATTGAAAGTGCAAAGTTGATTTTCATCCAGGGAAAGAGTGTGCTTTCCTTAATCTGGTTCTCCCTACACAATCAGCAGAAGTCCTTTTCTAAATTAATTCAATAAAAAAAAAAAAAAAGGGAGGGGATCAGCACCCATGTGATCAGTAAATAACTAGCTTTGAATTTCTTTGCAATTGTTGTATCTGAAAAAATCAGTCTGGGTACCTAAACAGAAGCAGGTTGAGCCTTACTATAGTCACCTCAGAGTTTATTTTTAACAGCACAAATGAGTGGACATAAAAGTACTCAGCTTTATCACTCCTTCCTCCTGTTAGCAAACACTGAATAATTAACAGGGAACAATTCATCCAAGAGGTTTTATGTAGTATATCACATAAAATTAATTTTGGTGCTGACTTCACCAGCTTATTTTTATTACTCAGTGTCCAAATATACTCTTTACATCCTTGAGAAGACCTTAGACCTGGGATTCATCAGTGATAATTAATTGCCAGCAAAGTATAAAACTCCTGTGTCAAATCCAACAAAATAATTAAAGTGATTTTTTTATTTATTAACAATTAAAATTGGCATTGTATACATATGTGTATAAAAAATTGGGAAGAGTTCTTTGTACACCAGAGAGTTGTGCTGCCATTCAGGTGGACCTCAACAAGCTGGAGAAATAGGCAATCTTCAGCAACCTCAGAAAGTTCTGCAAAGGAATCTGCAAAGCCCTGCACCTAGTGACAAATAAGCCCATCCACCAGTGCATGCTGGGGCCCAGCTGGGTGGAAGGCAGCTTTGCCATGCTGGTGACCAAGTCAGACATGAGGCAGCAGTATGCCATTGCAACAAAGAGGGCCAACAGACTCCTGGGCTGTATTAGGAAGTGTGTTGCCAGCAGGTCAAGGGTGGTGACTCTTCACTGCTTCTGCTGAGACCACATCAAGTCCATGTCTGGGTTCCCCAGGTACAAGAAAGAAATGGATATACTGAAGCAGGTCCAGCAAAGGACCATGAAGATGATTAAGGAATTGGAAAAATCTGTCATGAGGAGAGGCTGAGAGAGCTGGAGTTGCTCAGAAGTTGAAATGAAAGTAACTTTTAAAGGCATTTCGAAGAACAAAACCCCCCACATTTAAACTGCACCCCCATTTACCTGCTCTTCCTCCTTGAAGAATTGTATATTGCCTGATCCTGTGAACATGGTTGCTCTCATGCATACAATTCTACTGAAGACCTGGTAAGTATGACACTCAGCTGTATAGATATCCTGCTTTTGAATTCAAAATGCTATCTGTTGTTGAATAATCCTTTATAACAGGTACAGGTGGGAAATAGGAGACATACTGTAACAGTTAAAAATATTTGGATTCTTTTCTCCTTTTCCACTGTATATAGGCTTGGTAGCATTGATTCAGGAAGGTTTAGAAGATTATGTGTACATGACAGCCCTGAGGATTTCCATCATTGTGATTTTCCTTCTGACTTTTTTTTTTTTTTTAAAGCATAATGACCTATGACAACTAAGCTTTAGTCTCTGTGTAGTTTGACATTGCTTCTGTTTAATGGATCAGACAGTTTGTGATACATCAGTACAAGACACTTTCTTCCCCACGTCAACACAGGATACCTCTTCAATATTTCCCATCTGTGCTGACCTGTGTGATCAAGAGGTCAAGTCCCGAAGTCAGACCCAGAATCAAAACACTCACTTCTAGCACGGGCCAGACTATTAATGTAACCCATTTAATATACATCAGGTTGGAACTTGACATTCAATTTCTCCATCCAGAAGCAATTATTTTTAAAGGAACATGCCAACAGTATTGCTTGGCTTAGAATAACTAAAGTTCAAAAGGGGAAAAAACATTTCACACCATAAATAAAGAATTTATTATACTTGAAAACAAAGTTTGTAATTACTACTGACATTTCTGAGCCTAGATGAGGTGCCTTTTATGCTTTAAAAAATGGTGTCATTTATGCCACTGGCATTATGGGAACCTTATGTAAGGGTATGAAATAGCCCTTTGCTGGTATTTTAAGAATCAAGAGAAAAACATGAATATTTGACAAAATGCTTGGGTCAAACACTTTTTTTTTTTTTTTTTTTTTTTTGTCAAGCAAGGGTGCAAAATTCATTGTGGGTGCTTAGCCATTATCAGGACAGGAATTCCTCTGCCTCCTTTCACCCTAGTAGCTTGATCAGTTTGAGTGCTGCCATAATCAGTAAAACCCAATACTTTTAGATTGAAAATTATGTTATTCTTCTCATGCGAAAGCCAAGCCTTCAAAGGGCTAACAGATTTTTAACTACAAATAGCTCTGATCTGGATCATCAAATAACTTTTCTGTATTTAAAACCATAGTGCTCATTTTTTCCATAGCTCTTACAGCTCTGAGTGGGCTCTGCATGACTGGCTGAAGACCAATATCCCTGAACCCCACATGGAAGATTCTGCTAATCAAACTGTGTGGTGTGAAAGCTCAAAATTTATGTTAAGATTTTGCACTAGCAAACAGTGTTCATCACCAAGTCTTTGAGAAATAGCATCTTCCAGATCAGGCTCTGACTGCACTGAAATATCAGCTTAAAACATGAGCTTTGCTAATGTGTAGCATATGCTATACATAGATGGTATTTCATGTTCCATCTACTGGCTACTAGGTACGGGAGGAGTACAGAGAATTTAGTTCTTCAAGAGCTCTTAGATCTCTCAGAGCTTTGCTGATAGCAAAGTGCTGATGCTAGTTCAAGCAAATTGCATATTTTCACATATTAGGGCAGCTTATACTTTTTTGAGGGAGTAATAGAAATAGCAGTTTACCAAGTAAAGCCCTTTATCAAGTGTGAACGAGAATGCTATCCCACTCCTGTGGGTTACTTGGGGATGTTTATATGTGAGAAATGGTAGTTCAAAGGTGTGTAAAATATCTGTGAGCTTAAAAAGAGAGTACCTAAGCTACATTGAAACCGTAACCTCTACAAGAATGAAGCAGTGAATGGCATTATACCATTTATATGTGATGCCTGGCAAGATAACAGCAGCCTGCGTCCTTTAATCTTAAATAAGTTTATGAATGCATCTTGACTTTCTGAGTATAGGCCAATATTGCTTTCAAAACAAATATATATAGGTTTGGCATGCAAACATCACACATTACCCACTGTCAGAAGTTATGCAATTAAAATAATTAATTAGTAATGAAGATCAGCATAAACCCTGCTTATTAACAAGCATACACATGGCATGCTGCAAATCTTGCAGAAAGGAACAGAGATAAATCTTTCATTCTTACCACAAAACAATCCAGCCAGAAAACTGTGCACTTCTAAATAGAAAAGATGAAAGTTGTGGACCTTTTAAATCAGTGATCAAAGAAAAGCTTTCTATAAGTGGAGCAATAAACTACGCTGAAGCAACTATTCTGTATGTCTTTACATGTATATGCATATATATGTGTATAAGTGCATATGTGTGTGTGTACACACACTTATACATACATGCATATGATTCAGAACTACTTGCCAATGTGGTATTTCTGACTGAACTCCTCCAGCTTCTGCAGTGTCACTGCTGAGTTCCTCTCTTATGAGGGGAAAAGAGAAGTAATGCCTCTTAAATGTTTGGTTGTATAATTTACTGTATTTCCAATAAACTGGATTTTAATGGTGTTCACAATGGTGACTTTATTAAGGCTGTTTTCAAAATAATCTGTTGAGTAAAACATTGAACTATTTAATTAGGTCATTTTGTTTATCGCTTGACATTTGACCGTAAATATTCAATAAATCAGAATATATTGAGGGAGTAAAATATATTAGGCCCATAGCACAGGTCTTCTCTTCACTGTCTACTTAATTAGCACCTTCTCCAGATTAGTGAAAACTGTACTATCTGTCGATTTTAAGGAATTCCATTTCTTTTTGGCAGAAAGTTGTGCATCTGCTGAACATTGCAATTTGACTGTATTTTGACCAGAACTATGTAGGCTTATACAATACAATGCTAAAAGATA
This sequence comes from Coracias cyanogaster, assembly GCA_033124195.1. NCBI lineage: Eukaryota > Metazoa > Chordata > Aves > Coraciiformes > Coraciidae > Coracias > Coracias cyanogaster. Next base: position 10,607 of record JAVSBS010022898.1, on the reverse strand, counting down.
TCCTGAGATGGACAATGAAATGCTTAATAAGATAAGTAAGGTTCTGCTGTCAGTTTAGTATTTGCAATACCTTTGATTTCGCCAGTTTGTGCATGGTTATCACTTAGACCACACTTTAAACTCCACTTTCATTAGTGGCCGTCTTTGCCATTGGACGTATGTGTATATGCCAGAAATGCCTCTCTTTATGAAACATATAGTAATGCCAATGTGTGTTAGACACATAGAAGTAACATTAGAATGTGTATCAGGAGATACACAGCAGTTTCTGTTGATATTAGGGAAAAAAAAAAATACTGTTTTTTCAACAACAGGAGTAGTAGGGCAAAATGAGTCCTACATCTAGTTCCAGGCTGATAGCATGTTGCTGGGCTGGGACAAAGCAAGAAAGAAATGAAAAGGCCAGAGAGATTGTTCAATAGGGAAAGATAGAACTGAGCGGGTTCATGAGCTCAGCCAAGAGGTGGCAAAACTGGACTGTATGAGACTATAAATATCTGAGGTATGCCAATTAAAAAGGCTAGGAAAGGTTTATTCACAGTATTAAGATAGAAATCAAAAAGGTAAGTAGGCAAAGCCTGAATGAAGGCCCCAGAAGGAAAACTCTTACTAGGTATTTAGACTAGTTTTAACAACTAGTCAATTGTATGATGGAATGACCCACCAGGAATGAGCATCAGAAAAATAAGAGGTGCTTGAAAAGTATTATTCCTGCTCTCAAATAATATATGCAACTCTTTGTTTGTTTGTTTGTTTGTTTTTAAAAAAACCCAACACCAAACAAAAACCAAACAGTTTCTGCCAGGTACTGTACTTACAGATTCCTTAAACCTAAGGACATTATCTGTCTATGTGTTGCAAGATCTGGGAGCTGATGATTAAAAGCCATTCACCCCATCCTCCTTCCCTTCGAGGAAAAAAGCTTTTCATGCTAAAAAGCGTTTTTGTGCAACACTGTTTAACACAGAGAGATGTGCCAGATTCAAAATATCCACTGCTTGCAGGCTCTGTCAATCATGTCCGACTACATTATACAACTAAACGTATCAGTGTAACTAGAGAAAATAGATCATAGTAATGATGGGTCAGCTGTCAATTTTTAAAGCATAAAACTCTATACATGTGCTGAAAATAATATTGGTAGTTGCTTCTTAGTGGTTTAATTTCATGTATTTCTAACTAAAAAAAAAAACCCAAACCAAACATCTTGACTTTTCTGCATTATTTGGTGCTGAATATTGCAGAAGTGATGGCTGTGGTCTCTTTGTATTTCCTGTGCAACTTGCAACAAGAAGAGGAGATATATTTGTCATGTAAAACACATTTTCTCATGAAAATACATATATAGGTGTATCAGGGCCCTAAATATCATTCTCAGAGTTGCAAACAAATTGATAGGTCTAGGGACTAATTCTGTAAAATGTTGTCATGAAAAGATCAAGGGTTCTTTCTTAATGATCATGGTTCAGCTCTTATAAAATTTTAACTTAGATCATCAGTGCCAGTAAAAATACTCTTCAATCAAAAGGTTCCCTTGTACAATAGGAATCATAGGGACAACCTGCAGTTTTCAATACAGCAGAATTTTATTTCATTAAAAGGAGTCCTCTGCATACTTAGTGCCCATGCTAAGTTCATATTTTGCTCCTAGAATCTGATTTCAGTCTCTACTTGGAGCACATTAAATATGGTAACTGGAGCTGATAATGATGTACAAATGCATCTTTCCATGGGCTGTTGTGAGACTGCACTCTTCCTAAGGTAATGTCACACCTTATGATCATATTGGACCTTAGTCTTTTTTTCTATTCTTTTTTTTTCCAAAGTGACAATAATACTTAAATACTTCACAGTAATTGTATATGACCTGGTATGTTCAGATTTTAGTGAGGCAAAACCCAAGCTGCAGAAAGATTATCAAGTGGTAACAATATCCCTGAGAGATACATGCTGCTCGTTTCTGAAGTGTCTCCCACTGAATTGAAAGCAATAAACACCAGGTAACAATTACAACCAGTCGGTGCATTTAAACGATCATTCTCGCAGCTCACTGCCATGCAGGGGGGAGGCACTTAAGTCAGAAGGAGATTAATTTTTGCAAAAAAAATAGTTTTATTAGGCTTTAACAAAATATCTCAAGATATAGGCTGTTAAGGAAAGAGCTCTTATGAATAACACAAGTCTTAACTGCTGTGATGATTTATATGGCTGAGGAATGTAAAAATTACACTTTATTCCACTAAATGGTATTTCTTACAGTTGTTGAAGATGAGCACTACCTGAAGTAGAAATGTCCCATGAGTTCTGTAATGGAAACTGGTAAAGGAATGGCAAATTCATAAATTCCTCCACATATAGCCTTATTTCATGCTGCCATCAATGCTCTGAGGTATTCATTCTTCAGATGGCTATTACAGAGTGTGCGAACTGTGAGTTCAACCTCAGCTTTGCTTCCAGAGGAAGACTAATTAGACTAACCTAACAATGAGTTTGGCCTGAGAGCTTAGCGTCTGAGAAATGATTAGTGCTTAACTGCAAAGAAAGCAGTTTGCTGAACAGTGAATGAAGAGACAAGCAAGAAACTAGCGAGCATGCTGCATTCTCAGAGTCTGAAGCCATTTGCAAAGCTGTCTGCCTTTTTTCCTGGAGTAGTCCACAGGCCAGGACTAAAGGATACACTCTGTCATTCAAAGATAATATCCTGACCAGTTCCAAAAAGTAAGAAAAAAGAGAAGAAGAAAGAACTCTGGGGCAAAAGTAGAGGATGGGAAAACTGAGAAGGAACAAATTCTGAGGACAATGTGAACATCTCCTTATCAGGTTGCTACCAATTGAAGAAATGTTAAATCATATTAGTGGACAGAGTAGTTAAAAGCTTGTCCAAATATTCTTTCAAGATCAGAGGCTTTAGTAGAGATGGAAAAAGTACTTTAAAGTGCTAATTGTCTTTTTTTTTGTGTAGGGTTTTTATAGGCAACAAGTGCCTTGCAGGCCCTGAGGGCATCCTGTGTAGGCAAGACAGCCTACACTGGTCTTGTAATGCTGGAGCTGCTAGGGACAGACAGGGAGCAATGAGAGAAAGTCCTCCTTCCTCCCCTATGCTTTTGAACACAGGGATATATGGAGATCACAGAGTCTGGAATGGAGATATGTCAGTGGTGTAGAAGTATCTCTAAGGAAGCAGTAATGTCTTTCCCATGCTCAGAAAATGACACTTTTTCATGTTCTGCTGCACAACTGCCCAATATCGCAAAGTTGTAAGGGAACCTTTAACAGCACTTTACAGTGTAAAAGGGATCCTGCACTGATTGTGAATCATACTTAAGTGGAAAGAGATATGTTTACATCCCCATTACAGTTGCAGAGTCATAAGAAGCCTATATACACATCAAGCCCTAATTCTGTTTTTCAATGATTCACGGGTAGTATTTGTGTTTGGAATTTCTCCTTAAATCAGCTAACCTTGAACAGATGTTGATAGTAGCAGCATTTTCATTCTTGAACCTTTGCTTATACGGGAATAATAATTAGCTAACAGCACCTCCAGGCCTGTTAATTTTGAACTTGAGTGCCTGCCTTGCCTGTGGGAGAAGCCCAAGTGCCGTTGAAAAGATGAGCAGTGTCCCTGAAAACTTCTTAATTTAAAAATTGTCTTTTCTCTATCTCCTTTTTTATCCTCATTCTTTCCTTGAACAGTGTTTCCTTCTAAGGTCTTGGAATCAAGAGAAAATGACCTTTTAAACTGTGATGATGGGCCATGAAATAAAGTGAATTAACCTCGTGCTGTGGAGGAATGATTGACTACTGTGGTGTGAACAGCTGAAGGACAGGTGAGGAAATAAAGGAAAAAAGAAAATTTGGAGCTTGGGGACAAGATGAGAAGTCTGCTATTCATCTACTTCATTTTTGTAAGACTCACATTGCTTTATGTATCTAAGAAAGATGGCAGCTCTGTTGTCACTGTACTGATGGTTAAGAAGGTGACTTAAAAAATAAAGAAACAAAAAATATATGTATGTATTTTAAGCTTGCCAAGTTAGTGATAATGTGTCTACTATCCTACTCATTATTAATAAAAAATAGTATTTATTTTATCTTAACTCTGTCACAGGCCAGGGGAGAAGAGTACAGCTGGCTGAAACAGTCTACCCTGTTATCTACGGGGTGGTCTGCCTATAGCAGCATCTGAAGATGTGCAGGGAAAGGGAAGCCCAAAGTTCTGTGTGCTTCTGTGTTTCTTTCACCCTGGCTTAAGTGCAGAAGGAGAGTCCAGATGATGCAGGTTTTAAGCACTGGTTCCATGAAGTTCAGAGGTCAGTTTTTGGGTTGAGCTTTTCTTTAGTTAGTTGAGTGTTAGTACTCTCCCATACTGGCCATTTATCTGCCTCATCTTCTGGCTCCAGGAGGCAGTTTCTTTCCCCCATGCATATGCCAGGAATTCAATACACATACGACACCAGTCTGATCATATCATTTTCTCTTGCAGCCATCCAACAGACTGGGAAAAGGGCCAAGGAAATTTAAAAGGAGAAAACAAGACAAATAAACGAAAAGGCCAAAAACCATTTAGGAATTCATTATGCCAAAGCAAGCAGCAGTGCTGGTGGCACAGCTGGCACGTAGTGGATGACAAGACACCAGAAGTGCTAAGGTCCTCAGCAGCCAGCACTTGTCTGCATGCCAGCAGGCAGCAGGCATGCTGCCTACAAACAGGTTAGTGGGCTCTGCTCCTCTTACACTCACTCTGCTGAAGCAAAATGGATGGTCTTCATCCCTGCGAGCCGCCCTGTCCCACCCACCTGGAGACTATGGGCAGCACAGCTTTCAAGGCATGGGGACCAGGGCCCGCCTGCCTTGCACACTCACCACTCCTTGGGCTCAGTTCAACACTGGAATGTGTCACTTGATAGACCTTGGAAGTTCAGAAGCTCTTTAATTTTGACATGGTGTTAAGTTTATTACAACCTGGTGAAATGAGTCACTACCAAATCCATAGCTCTGCTCTCCTCCTTTCCCACATGTTTTCATGAGCAAAGTGAAAAGTTTAACCTTTCAAATAACAGTCTTTAAAAAAAAATGTGCAGTGCTAGAGTAATACAATATATCCATGGTATGAAAGGACACAGGTCTAGGATAACTATTGCCTTTAGCTAGCAGTAACAAATCACAAGCCCTTTAAATGAAAGCCCAATCTATTAAAAGTACTGTTGTGCTAGAGGGGCAGCAGACCAAGGTAACATAAAAAATCTAGGGCTTGCTACTGCAGCAGTACTGAGACCTCTTGAAATCTGAGTATACCCGACCCCTTTGACTTAAAAGGGAACTGGAGAAGTTTAACCCTTCATAGAACCTGCCTAGAAATTTTCTACCAATGGCCTCAAAGAGTTTCTACCTGGGATAAAGTCTCCAGACTGGGACTTTTTTATTTTTAAGAGTCAAATAGTGTTTGGGAGTTTTTTTGGGTTTTTTTTGCTTTTTTTTTTTTTTCCAGATTCGTTCCTTCCAAGACTTTTAGTAGGACTACTGGCTATTTTTCAAGTCACCTGAATAGTCACTATCTATACCAAGATACTGCCAGATAGTGTTTATTCCTTCCTCCCAGCTGGGTGGGGAAATATTTTATCCTGAATAGGCAAGTGTTTAGGCTCCATTATCTTCTGCCCTTGGGGCTCAAACTGTAGCCCAAAAGGTAGATATTTGCAGTTTTTCAGCTGAATTACAGTAATTTGTTTGCAGTCTTATCTAGTAAGTTCAAAGATGTCATTTTAAGCTTATTACAAAATTGGCAGCCATCCTCAATTTAAGGACATTTTTCCATTGATTTCAATAGCATTTGTATCAGACTCTCACATTGCAGGGTATGTGGATTATTATTTCTTTATACTGTCCTGAACAGTGAAGTATGATTATAATATTCTGTGAGTGCTTTACTGAGGAAAGAGGCATAATACAATACTGAATGTGATTTATTAAATGAAATCTTTGTCCTGTTTCAATAGAAACCTGAGGTTTTATATCTAAAGCACATACAACTATTCAGGTGTTAAGGCTCCTGACCTACAGCCACAGAAATGTAGGACTTTGGCTGTCAATGAAATGTACCGACAACCAGATGAAAGGATCTGGCCTTTTTTTCCAGCTGACTGTTAGTTCACATACATTAGATAAGCACCTATATACTGAGTGACCCTGACCAGAGATTTATCTGCTACCTTGAATTATACTACTGCTATCAACTCTAATCCTGAGTCTTCTTTAATTCCCATTGAAACCTGTGGTTTATGTATTATGAATTTGGCTATAACTGGAGAAATTTCTTATCACCATCAGAAGTTTCCACTCTATAGGCTTTTTGTATCAACGCTTCTGACAAACAAGGAGGCTGAGGCTCAGTTTGAGCACTTTCTACCTCCAGATTACCTGGGGAAGGAGAAAGACCAGAGAGAAATGTGCAGTACTACTGGGAGGACTGGGGAGGTTGGCTGTCTTGTACGTAGGGACTGTTAGAGCCAAGCCTGGGAGCCTAGGGTGCTAGATGCCAGTTAAAGCAATCCTACTGTTTTCTCAATAAATATGTAAATTGCTTGACAACATTGTATCTCACACAGGCCAGCAAAAGAAAGAGTTTAAAATTTAGGCCCTGCTGAAATACAACAGCAAGGAAGGACAGGACAAGAGTAGCAAGATTAAACATCTTTTGCCATTATTTTGCAGCATGCTACTGAATGACATGTTACATGCTGTTTTTACAATCATCCCTGTTAAAGATTATGTTCTTCCTGCCTCCAGCTGTCTAGGTACACTCTTTGGTAAGAATAAGTTTGTTTGTTTGTTTTCTAATGAAAATTACATATAGCATCCAACAATTATGTGGATAACTAAACTCATATGAGGTTTTAAAAAAAATAATGTAATTCGAATATGAAGTCAGTAGAAATTTCAGAGTCTCCAAGGCTTTTTCCAGTCTCTTCTTTGATTGAGGAGCTTAACTATTGATCTTAAATCAAATTTTTTAATAGTTTAACATAGATTCTGACACACTTTTTTCAGATCAGTTAGAGTCTGCCTGTACTCCCTGGAGAGTAAGAGAGTTCCCCTGTGTGAATGAAACTAGCAGAATCACGACTCAAATCTGGCAAACAAGCCAGGTGAAGGCAATTGATAAGTAGGGAGATGATAAAGGATCGTGATTAAACAAGGAAACACCTTCTGGGTTGTCTCACAGAGCACAGGAGTTTTTAAATAAGGGCAAGAGGGGAGGAAAAGAACCTTGAGGCCTGGACATCACTGGAAGGAAGTGAAGAGAAAGAAGTGGCATGTGGAGAGGTAAGAGTGCTTAGGACAGCCTGGAGAATGTCAGAAGCCTTAGTAGAAGCCTCATATTATACTCTCTTAGGCAGAACAAAAGAACAACAGCAACACTTAGTGACAGGATAGGGAAGGGCAGTTAAGGAGAAGTGATGGAATGAAAGAAAAAACATCTCAAAGCCACTTTGAAGAAAAATAAATTGGGAATTCAGAATGAAATTTGTACTCTCCATATACTTTTGTACTTGTTATGTTGGAGGCAGCAGCCATGCAACCCACTGGGAGACACAGGAAAGTTTATAAGCTGCTTGGGAGATGAACAGAATGAGAAATTGAAGGCTGGTTCAATTAATCCAGCTATTAGTTATTTTTTCCTTCAGAAGGAACAAGAGAATTGAGTTAACAGAAACATACTGTAGACCCAGAAGTGTACAACCCAAACACAACTTGTTTGTGGCTGTGCTAAATAGTGCTGTGTTAAATGCCAATCTTAACACATCTTTTTTAGGATTATGATTATCTGTAACTTTGATTTTTTTTTTCCCCCCTTAAGAACATAACTATGTATACAGCTTGAAATTATTTTTCATTCAAACTGTAGAATATCACCAATGCACTACGTTGCCAAATTTATACAAAATGTTGCCTTGTTCTCAGATGAACGGTCCCCAGTGCCGCTATGTAGAATTATGTGATGAGTGTATAGAGAGAAACAATGAAAGCTTGGGAGTGTTGTTTCATGGTTGTTTTATGAAAATACTCTCTCATTTATTATTCATTATTTTCAGTCACGTAATATAATACCTGCACACAGTGAAATTCAAACTTATGATCAAATGCTCACTAACTGAAGCTTAAGGCATAATTCAAGCAAATGCGGTTATGGATGATGAAGCTTTGCAGACCTGGAGCCTGCTGCTCTCTTGCTAGGCTCGCAACTTGTGCAACCAACTCCATTTATTCCATACAAATCACTGCTGAAGCATGTGTATGGTGACCACCAGAGGGACCCTTTGCACTGTGGCACCTTAAAACACATAACATTTTAAAGATTTATTTGCAGCCAGGCCTGAACAACAGGATAGTGCAGTCCATCATTTACTAATCTTTTGCTAAAGGAATCTTACCGGTAAAGCCTGGCTTACAGCTACAGACATAGCCCTCAGCCTTGTCGTAGCTGAAGGCTGGTGGCAGGCCTGGGGTGCTCCCATAGTGGCTGGCCCAGGAGAGCTCCACACAGTCACCTCCAGAGAGGCAGGGGCTGCTGCTGCACTCCCCAATGTCCTCCTCACAGCGGGAACCTGCATAGCCTGTGGAGAGCCATGAGGAGAAGGCATTTAGTTGATGTGCTATTCATTCATTCCAGACCTGAAAATACTATTATGAATATATAAATATCAGATGCACCTGGTTTCACACTCTGTCATGTGCTAGAAGATTTCCTCTGCTTCTTGAAGGTGTGAACGTTTCCTTGCAGCTCTCTGCCAGGGCTCAGCAGCAGGATATTGCCATGGCTATTCTGCATTAGCTAGCTGAGCTTTGCTGAGCTGTACAGACTTTGGGGTTTTTTTAGGAAGTTATTTGGAGACCTGTGTAGATAACAAGGCATTGCATTGTGGCGTAGATATGCTATTAGGCTATGTGAAGTTTTTCTCCTCTTTTGCACCACCTCCCTGTGAGAGGAGGGCAGGGCATATAAATTATCTGGTGTTTGTGAAGTGCTTTCTTTGGAGCTTGAAGTGCCACAAAACTCCCTGATTTCTGGAAAATGCTGAGGATTCTGCCTAATTTTATCTTTTCTAATCACTAAGAACTGTGTAGCCCAACAACTCTGTGGCATTTACTCCTCACAGTGCACTGTGCTCCTGCATCCTCAGTAAAGACATGGGCATTAAACTTTCTAGAGAGGAGTTATTCCACATGCTGAAAGATTCACAAAGTCTCTCAAGAATGCTTGAGTGTGGAGAGGGAGCCTTTTCGCAAACATCTGGATATACAAGCATTGCTGGTAGAGGAGAGTACATGTTTATTTTTTATTCATAAACAACACCTTGCACTGAAAAGTAAGTTTTTTAGGCTGGCTTAAAAGTTATGTTAATGAAGACTAAAAAATGGTGAGCCACAGCAGTGATTCATGGCTTGAAGGATTAAGCAATTGGGAGATGGATCCCAACTTTGATTTATCTCCTGTCTTGACTCCATAGTACTGGCACTTCTGTATTTGCCCATTTCTGCTGTCCAGGCAAATCAATCCTTAGCTGGAAAAGAGAGCAACTTACCAGAGGGCTCTGAGTCACGATGAGTGAAGCCCATCGAAACACAAGCCCATAGAGTAGTCTTAAGGTTATGTAGCTTCAGGCTTTTATTGTAGCAACAAAAAAAGAGGACATATATACTACACAAGGAAAGAGAGTGTTTAGGGCTTACCTGGCCAACAGTGGCATGTATAATTGTCAGCGTTGTCCTCACAAGTGCCGTTATTGTAGCATGGTTGTGACCAACATAAGGGAGTTAGGGTCTCACAGTGTAAGCCCATAAATCCAGTACCAGTACAGTTGCAGCTGTACCTGCAACACAGAATGTAATGTTCACTCTAGCTATAAGCCAGGAGATCTGGGCTTTCTTCCCAAACCTGCGCAGGCTTCTTGTGTAGCCTTGGCTAGCAGCTTACATAGTTGAGTCCAGGCTTGAGACCACCATCTGGTGCTCTAGGAGAAGCCACAGAAGCTGGGAACCAACAATGAGCTTTTTCCTGAAATATGTGGTTTTGTCTGGGGAAAAAACCTGCTTGTGAATTCAAATTGGTTTTGACGGGTCATTACTTCTAAGAATTATTGATCTTTCTTTTTTCTTCTTTTGTTTTAATTCTGGGGTAAAAAATGTTTCTGTAATTTCCAATACAATATTTGTAGGCTTATTAATATTCACAAATTGAAAAGGAGAGAGGCAGTTAAGCGTGTCGGTATCCCTTTCTCTTGAAAAGCTAGAAATTCAATTGGCAAAAAAAATGAGGCAATTTCTGTTTCTCGACTAAGCGATTTTTTTTTCTTTGACAAAAAACATTTTATTATTAGATTAGGAACAAAAATGTCAATTGCTCCAATAGTTCCAGTAACAACAGTAATACAAGCTTCCTTTTGATAGTGATGCTATTATGGGTTTAGAAGTAAACAAACTAGTGTATATGTAAATGAACAATATGCAGGTAATTGGTAACATTTGCAGGGTTTTGGTTTCATTTTTTTCAGGAAGCTAGATATTACAAAACACAGAACTCCTATGCTTAGGTCATAAGTTAT
>JAVSBS010022897.1:20585-52805 GCA_033124195.1 Coracias cyanogaster | reverse complement strand
AGTGGGCAAAATTTTAAACTGATTATTTTAAACAAGTATTTAAGGTATTAAATGTTGTTTCATGGGTTGAAGTAGTGTGCCTGAAATTTATCTCATGCCAGTAAGTTAATTCATTTTGATGCCACGTGATTTCCAAATGGTGATATATGTGTTTATTTGATGTTTTCCTTGTAAGACAGTATGTGGGGTTTGGGTTATTTTTTTTAGAAATTTTTCTTTTTTTCGTTTTAAAAAAGGCACCTGAGTAAAAAAATGGCCCTTAAAAAAAATCTTTTGTGTTGCTGTTTAACAATGTAGAAGTTCTCTGAGAAATGCTAAGCTGTTGGTGTATTTTGCCTGTTCAGATCTGGATCAGTGTAGGAGATAACTGATTTTAACATAACTTCCTTGTAGCATACGTTCAAAACATTTTATAACAATATAATTATATATAATATAATAATATGTATAATTATATAGATAATATAATAATAGTATCTTTCTGCTGAAATTACTTATTCTTTTCTTATTTTTCCTTATTCTCATGAAAAAAAAGACTGCTCATGGCTTGGATGGCTGTAAAACACTGGCTAGATGGCTGAGCTCAAAGAGTGGTGGTGAATGGAGTTAAATGATGAAGTTAAATCCAGCTGGAGGCTGGTCACAAGTGGTGTTGCTTGGGGCTCAGTACTGGGGCCAGTTCTGTTTAATATCTTTATCATCAGTCTGGATAAAGAGATAGAGTGCACCCTCAGTAAATTGGCAGATAACACCGAGTTGGGCAGAAGTGTTGATTTGCTTGAGGGTAGGAAGGCTCTACGGAGGGACCTGGATAGGCTGGACTGATGGGCCAAGCTCAATTGTATGACAAGGCCAAGTGGCAGGCCCTGCACATGGGCCACAACAACCCCATGCACTGCTAAAGGCTTGGGGAAGAGTGGCTGGAAAGCTGCCTCTCAGAAAGGGACCTGGGGGTACTGAATGACAACCAGCTGAATATTAGCCAGCATTGTGCCCAAGTGGCCAAGAAGGCCAAGAGCATCCTGGCCTGTATCAGAAATAGTGTGGCCAGCAGGACTAAGGAAGTGATTGTACCTCTGTACTCAGCATTGGTGAGGCCACACCTCGAGTCCTGTGTTGAGTTTTGGGCACCTCAATACAAGAAAGATATTGGGATGCTGGAGTGCATTTGAAGAACGGCAGTGAAGCTGGTGAAGGGTCTAGAGAACAAGTCTTATGAGGAGCAGCTGAGGGAACTGGGGCTGTTTAGCCTGGAGAAAAGAAGGCTGAGGGGAGACCTTATAATTCTTCACAACTACCTAAAAGGAGGTTGTAGAGAGGTGGGTGCTGGTATCTCCTCCAAGTAAGGAGTGGTAGAACAAGAGGAAATGTCTTCAAATTGCATCAGGGGAGGTTTAGATTGGATATTAGGAAAAATTTCTTCACTGAAAAAGTTATCAAGCACTGGAACAGGCTGCCGGGGAAAGTGGTGGAATCACCTTCCCTGGATGTGTTTAAAAATGCATGTAGATGTGGTTCTTAGGGACGTGGTTTAGCAGCGGACTTGATAGAGTAGGGCTATGGTTGGGCCAGATGATCTTAAAGGTCTTTGCCAACCTAAATGATTCTGTTATTCTATTATTTTCAAATTTTGTCAGATTTTTGCCTTCCTTCTGGATAAGCACAAAAAGAAAGAGTTTGTCAAGATACTGCAAGGTCAGATTATGTACATGCTTGTCATGAAGCTCTGGTGCAGTACGATATTCATAATCTTATTTAGCCCTACGTCTCTCCTAGATTGTAAAATGTCTGCACTGGCTTGGGTAATTTTAAGAACTGGATAAAAACTGTCAGAATAAACCTATCACATTTAGACATGAATAAGGTTTTATTTCCTATGGCTAGATATGTAGAAATGGAATACTAATAAAACATTATTACATTATAATGCTAAATAAATCGGTTCCAGTTCTGTAATTGTAGAATTTGACCTTTACTTAAGGCCAGGTGCCAGAGGTTTTATCCTCGTGTTTTGGGGGAGTCAGGGCACAAATTTAAAGCCACACTGCGTTTGCATGTGTACATGAAACAAGTATTTCACAAGGTCTTTGGCTATCGGGAAGTTAGGAGATTCTGTTTATGAGTCTGGAGTTCTGCTGACCTCTAATCCCATCAGTACATTTACCTGGGAGCTTTTGCTTGGTTCAGTGATGTAGGTTGCTAGAGATACAGCGCTGTGAAATACGGGATTGCAGAGGGTGAAGATTGAAAGCAAACACCTTAGTTACAGTATCTGTTTCAGACAACAGGATTGGTAGAGATTGACTTGCATAATATTTTTTATTGACACAAAATGTCTGATAATGAAATCTTACATGCCTTTCAGTGAACTTTTTCAGTGCTATGGAGAATTGCACAGAATGTTGAGGAAAAAAATAAGCACTGAGCAATTATACATACCTGGTTACGGTTAGCAAAGTCCCCCAGTAATTGATCTATTAGTTGTTTCTCAGGAATGTTAACTGTGTTAGCTGTGGTGACTTACAGTATTGTTGCAACTATTTTGTTATGTTACTAATTCTGTGAATATTTTCATCTTTGCAAAGCAGCACACCTGTAAGCTTAGGCTATGACTCATGTTCTAAGACCCACAAACACCTTTAGATATTGTAAGGAACGTTTCAAGGCAAATTTAAAACAATAATTCATAATCACAGTTTTCTTTATTAACAAGTTTAAAGGAAACACTCTTTCTCCATAACAAGGAAAATACTATCATAACATGAGGAGTAATGACTGTGCATTAAAGGAGACTATCACTAGCTAATCCACAAGCAAGAACATTAAGTATCTCTACTTCAAGGCAGAATTACTCTTCTGGAACTATAATGAATATTAATAGGCTCATAAAATATTATTTAGTAGGAAAGCCTCAATAACCATTGCTTTGCTTATTTCCCTTGCACCCATGGTATTACCTCTTTATCTGGATTTCATAGTTAAAATTGGTCACCAATTTCAATTTCTAGAGTAACTGGCTATAAACACTGCTAGCCAACAATAAATATTAATTTAAGCATAACTTCTATAATAATTTTCAATATATTTATATTAAATCTCAATATAAGTTAGCTTTCCTTTTAAAAGAACTGAAATCATATTTAGTATTTGACTTCTTCAGAAAACAATATAGAGAAATCCTTTTCCTCTTACAAAAAGCAGAGTATATTAGTCTACATTGAAGACCTGCATGCAATGTTCAAAACTGCATCTCAGGTATTTCCTTACATGCCTAGATAGTTGTTCTACTTTCCATACAGCTGAATGCACCCATTTAAAATCCATGTAATAAAAGGAGATAGTTACTGCACGTTGAAGTAAATGGTTTATTAGTTCAGCATTTTATTTAAATAATAATATAGTTGGAAAATTAAAAAGCTATCAGGAGCAATGCTAGCTTGAAATCTATTGGAACTTTACTGTAATGTGATAAGACTCAGCGGTCACTTGTCAGTTGCACTTAAGAAATAACAAAAAGGAAAGAAAAGGTCATTGTAATTCATTGCCCCATGCCATCAAAAGGGCAGCATTTTGATCACTGAGACACTTTGAGTATTTTAGATTAAAACTGAATGATTAAGATGCCTTTGCTGTCCGAGAGTCAATTTATTTCTTTGGAGGATGTTTTGAGCTGCTTTGTGTTGCTTTATGCTCCATACAAGGTTGAGTTTACTGGTGATTCTTAAATATCAAGCACTAACGTTCGAAAAGTGTTACTAAGTAACTTTATTCAAAAATTTAGAGCATGTTGTTACATCTTTATACCTCTCAGGGTACTCTGGAGACTAAAGGAACAAGGTTTCCTCAAAGAAAGCTCTTGGGTTTTGGGTTTGGAAGGTTTTTTTGGTAACTCATCTATTCTGTTCACTTGCTTTGGTTTTATTCTTGAATCTGGGCAAATAAATAGAGAAAACATACTAGAGTGACAAGAAGATTCTAAAAGACTAAGGTAATTCTTGAGATACCTGGATTTCTTAAGCATTTCTGACATTTACACTATAAAAAGAGAATCTAAATACACAGTTTTGCACCTAGATTATTTGAAAGTACTTCAGAAGTGCAGTAAATGGGGATAATAAAAAAAAAATCAAATTTTTTCAAAGCTTGTGGGCTTTTCTGTACACCTTAGTGTTACAGAAGAGTGTATTACAGTATATTGGGAAAGTTGTTTTTTTTTTTTATTGAATGCCCTCAAATACCCATTACATACAATACAAAAAGAATTAGCTCAAAAATGTCTTCATTGCAAAAAAAAATATGTTGGAGAAGGTACCCTTGTAGTTCACTCCACTGTTAGAATCTGGCAAAGTTCTTATTTCAGGAACTTTCATTGGCTAACTTAATTTCCAAAACATAATAGCACAACTTCAAGACTTACTATAGTATTCCTCCACAGCTTTTGAGTTTGTTTTTTTTTTTCTTTTTAATATTGCACTTCTGTAGTGTGTTTTGATGTCTTGTATGTTTTTTGCAGTTTACAAATACCCAGTGCATGTATGCCCTTGGCAAAAATACACTATTTTTGGCCAACTGAAATAAGCAGTGAATGAAATATATGGAGCTAAGTATTTTATAGAAAACATCAAACAAAATGTAGATAAAATAATTTTAAATATGAAAGTTGTCAACATATTACATTTTAAATAAAAATAAAGTGATTTGTCTTAGCATCTTAGCATGAAGTTAAATGCTTCAGTGAACATTTGAAGTTTCCTACTAATTTGTTTTTCTATTTTATAAAAGATTAGTTTAAAATTTCATACTGTAGTGTCTATGAATAGCATATGCGTACCCTTAGATGAAAGTGTGTAAGTATATAGCTTAATCTGATGGGTGCTTTCTAAGGCACACGCTTAAGACTTCAAATTCCTATTTGAAAATGCCCTCTTTATGTCAATTTTGAGAGCATCTTCTGGCCAGCTCCTCACTACTAGGCTCTAAAGTTGCCCCAGGGCCCTAACCAGGGAAATGAGTGGAAGTATTGGAAAAAATTGGAGGAGTTCTTTGCTTGGTGACTCCCTCAGGCATATTTTTCTTTTCCATTTCAAACTTCCCAAGGGACAGACACTTCAAGTAGGCACGTGATAGGCCAGAGGAGAAGATCCAGTTTGCCAACTGTTATATTCTTCCTATTATGTCTGCATTTATTAAAAGGGCACTCAAACTGTAGTAATTTTAATGATCTTCATAGGTGTTAATATGCTTTTACTGTTTTCATTGAGATAGACCATTTTCCTGTCTATCCTCTGTTTATAATGTATCCTGCCACAGTTTTACTTAGCTTTTTAACTTAATATTCAGTTTCCTCTTAGTTAATGTTTTCAGGCCTTGCATTTGTCTTTCCCTCCTCCTTCCCAAGTGAACAAGGTTAATTAAATGCAAAAATTGTGCTCATATAAGTGCTCTTGACCAATATGCTGAGGGATGCCATGGAATAAGAGGGAGAGATTCACAGCAGCCTGAGCTTTGTGAGCTTTTTTTACCCTGTATTTGACAGTCTTTTTGTAGCTTGTTCAAACAATATGGCAAGGGAGAAAAATTAAGAAGACAATGATTTACAAGGGGCTTCAGGATGCATCCCTTCAGAAAGCAAAAATGTGTAGCTATCCTGCTAATTTGTGTCTCCTGAACTACTTTGAACTACAGGGAGGAGTCTACTTCTAAATCAAAATAATCTCTCTAGAAAGTTTTCAGTGCTCTAAAACATTCTTTTCAAGATCTAAAGCTAAGAAGTTTGAACAGGGTAGGCCAATTGCAACGTTCGTTAAATCTGACAAATGCACTCTGTTTTCAGTCTAGGGTTTTTTTAAAAAAGCATAATATAATAAAAAGTTGATTTCTTACTTCAGAAAGATTAAAAAATGATGATACTACTAGCCCTTAATGAAACACAATAATTAGCTATAAATTTGGGTTTGTTTTATAAAAATCAATAGATTTATCAAATAGCCAGTGGGAATACTTAATTAAAAATATATATATCCTTAGAAGATACCTTTTAAGCTTAACTTATATAAAAATATATGAAGGTTTTTTTTAAAGACAGAATATTGTTCTCTAAATCATCTAATAATCTTATTAGTCTAGTTTGTAATAGTTATAATAGTACACATAATACATAATGGCAGTCACTTTAGTGCATTCACAAGATGCCTAGATAAAATGATTTTGTCATGACAAATTGTTACTTCTGACTAGCTGATAGCTTCAGTTTCTAAAGTCATATATTGTGTGAAGGAAATGTAATTTGTATGTTGTTATTTTAATTTTTGGAAAGTAGGATCAATTTAATCTTGTATTGATAGAACTATTTGGTATGTTTGAAGATATGCGTGAAGAGTCTTCTTATGTTTTTCTTTTTTGTTGTTTTAAATTTTATTTCTGTAAGTCTTTATCTCTTGTCATCAAGCATTTTTTCTGGTTCCTTTACCACAGATCTCTAAAGTTTTTGTAAGTAGCTTCCTATATGCTGTCACTGCTAAAAATATTTGCATATGTATGAAGTTAAGGAATGTAGCACCCCAGAATTTAACCTGCTACAATTCCATATAAATATTGACAGCTAGGGGAGGAAGAATATCAAATACTCCAGTCTGTCAAAGCAGGTTTTATGGTCTCAGATAATGGTATTCTAAACTGTGATACTTCTTGCTCCTCATCACTCCTGGCTTTCTAACTGCTCAGAAGCAAACATTTCATAATTTCTTGTAATAGTTATTTATGTATTAATTAGAGAGGTACATGCAAGCTGAATTCAGTAGGAACAGTTATTTACGTGAGGATTGCATTTGTTTGGTGAAATTGTATATCATGCTAACTCTGCTCCCTCTGATTACTGGAGCTCTTATTTAGCTGAATGACTATTACATGTTTTATATATGGCCTGAAGACATGTGTACAGTTATCCAAAGGTATTTTAGACGCTTTTGGATTAAAAAAAATACCCCCACAAAACTCCGCTTTTCCCTCCCAACCCCCAACAAAAAAAAAACCCAAAAAACAAACAACATTTTCTACCAAAGGAAATATGGAAACCGAGTAATAAAATATCTCTATGGTTGTGTTGTATACCGAATTAAATTATCAATTGATTCTCAAGCTAGTTTTCTAAACAGATCATGTTCTCAATGTATCAAATCTTATGTTACATAGGTTAGCAAGTGATTTATATGGAAATGTAATTTTGGCCATAGTAAGACAGAAGCTGCCATACAAAGGGTATGAAGCAGAGCTGTATGCAGAGCAATATTGTGACAAAAAGTGTGTAAAAAAAAAAAAAAAAAAAAAGTAAAACAGTGAAAACCTGGAGAAGGGGAAAACCACATAAGCCGCCTCTCTGTAGTTATTTAGCATAAGAATTGGGAAACTGATTGCCTAAGATGGAAGAGATCCAAACAATTCATCTGGTTGCTCCTCTGTCATAAATAAATGATTGGAGAAAGTGTCATTTTTACAAAAATTGTTTTGCATTACTATTATAATTCTTCCCAGCTTAGACATATGGTAGAGATGTATTTGTCAGAGGGAATAGTTATAGTGTTTTAAAACTTGCTGAACACTCTATTTAAGAAATGCTAAACAAAGATTAATGTTTTGTTTGTGCTTCTGAAGTGTTAAGTTAATGTCTACTTTGAGTAACAACATATACATATTAACAAATTCTCTGGGTTAGAACAAAGATACATTTAGTCTGGTATCTTTGCTCTGAGTGCTTGGGGAAGATTACAAAAGAAGAAAACCCATGCAAGATTCCTCTATTACACTTCATTTTCTCTAGTGATTTCTGTCTTGAGACTGCTTGTCTGTAATAGCTCTTGATGGATGCCTTACTCATTAATTTCATTGCTTTTTGGACCTTTGTGAAGTCAGCATCTCTAGCATTCTGTTTCAGAGACTTTCACGGTTTAATCACTTCTGGATAGAACAAGTATCTTTTTTTCTTCATTGTGCACATCATCTGTTCAGTTTATTTAGTTCTGGTATGATAAGAAACCATGAACAATTGTTACATATTCCTGTTCTTCAAGACAGAAGTTTACAGCTTCTGACATATCTTTGTAGTCATCTCTTTTTCATTGTGAAAAAACTCAGTAGTTCCTAGCTGCTTGTGTGGAAAGCCCCTTGATTTTTGATTGTTCCTGTGTTTCTTTGTTCTTTTTCAAGTTTTAGTGCAAGTTTTTTTACACAGGGAGGGGCAGAAAGCAAATAGTGAAGTTGCTCTTGCAATGTGGATTTATGCAGTGGCATAGTAATGTTTTTCTGTTCGGGTACCAGTCTTTGCCTAGTAACTCCTTTTATTGTCATATTGTCAGGATTGACTAGATGTTTTCATAGAACTGCAAATTGTAATCTCAGGGTCTCATACCTAACAAATAATAGGCAGTTCAGAGCCTATCACTATGTGAATAAGGTTGGGCACTTTTTTTCTTTTAATGCAGTATTTTAAATAATGAATTAAATATATTTAATTTGGCATACCAGTATTGTAAGTAAGGTCTTCAAGCAAATCAGCTTTTATGTTTGCTACCTATACTACCCAATTAGTTGTCAAAAAAATTTAAAATTTTATCGCTTCATTTTCTTACCCCTTCTCCTGGATGAAGTTGAACATGAGTTCATGTGGAGGTCCAGGTGGAACTCCACTAATGAGTTTCTTCATAAGAGACCGGCAGACTTCTTCAGTGGAGAAGTGACAGGAGATCATTGCCCAGCCCATGACAAGCTCTGATGCAGATTGCTTGTGAAGGGGTAGATCATAAGGTACTGTGAGTAGGACTGTATTATACAATACCACAGTGCTAAGAACCATAGCTTAATCCAGTCTATCTTTAGTTTGTTCTTTAACCTTTGTATTGATCTTAGATGCATAGCCCATTGCCTGCTTTGGTCTTGGGGCAATATGCCAGGTATGCAAAGTGAAGAGAAGTTGTACAGAGTCTTTTTTGTTCTTGAAATGTGCCACTGTGCTCAACACAGAATCATGGTTCTTCGCATGAACATCTACTCTTAAGAGAAGTAAAACTCGTCTCGGTGAATAACAAATATTAGAAGCCTCTGTACAATCAGGTTGCAGTGGGTTGACCTTAGCTGGATGCCAGGTGCCCATCAAGCCACTCTATCAATCCCCTCAACCGGACAGAGTGGGGAGAAAATAAGAGGGAAAAACCCTTGTGAGTCATGACTAAGGCAGTTAAATACAACAAAAACAAAGGCTGCATGTGAGAGCAAAGGAAAACAAAAGATTTATTCTCTACTTCCCATCAGCAGGCGACGTCTAGCCACTTCCCAGGAGGTAGGGCTTTGGAAGTGGTTGCTTTGGAAGACAAACATCATAATAATGAATGTGCCTCCCTCCGCTGCCCTTGGCTTTTATTGCTGAGCAGACTTCATATGGTATGTAATATCCCTTTGGTCAGTTTGGGTCAGCTGTCCTGGCTGTGTCCCCTCCTGAGATCTTGCTCACCCCCAGCCTGCTGGTGAGGGGGGAATGTTGGAGAAACAGCCTTGATGCTGTTTAACCACAGCTCAGCAGCAGCCAAAACACTGGTGTATTACTAACACCTTTCTAATTACCAGTATAAAGCACAGCACTGTAAGAACTTATATGGGGAAAATGATCTCAGCCAGATGCAGTACACAGGTAACAAAGTCCACCTTGAGTTTGTGTTTCTTTCTTTTTGCCTCTAAATGTAAATAGTCACATCAGCCAGCTGACAAATTTTTCAGAATCTTTCTTCCTAAAACTGCTCCCATCTGTGCATATTTGTGTTAAAGATTTCTGTGAGAAGCTGCTTCATAACTCTAGTCTTCAGATTGCTGAGAACTATCAAATAACAGTTGCATGGCCCTCCTCTTTTTGCAGTGGAAATATAGTAGTTCTGCTATGCTTCAGGCTTTCTAACTACTAATTTAACCTTGAATTACTATTTCAGAATACTGTCCTGTCACTTTCCCAACAGAATTGGACAAGGAGATGGTTCTTACAAAGTTGGGTTATTATAAAATTCAGGATAAGTCCAGAGAACTTGAATGTTTAGAAATTCTATTACCATTCTGGGAAAGAAGCTTTGAAATTTAAAAGTGAAATGAAGCTACACGGTAAATAAAATAATCTAATTATTATATTTATAAACTGTGCATAAAACTGGGAGTTACCAGGGCTGTCAACTCTCCTCTTATAATTCCCATTTCATTAGTGAATAGTTCCAGAAATACTTCATAGATTGAACTGCATTTTAAGTGTTTCTTTTGAGGTAATGGCAAGTATGCAGTATTGATGTTCAGCATCTGTATTGGCAATAAACAGAAGGAACGTTAAATTTGGATCTATACTAGTAAAATTACTTGAAAATATTTATGCTAACTCTTAACATTTTAAATGGTTTTGCTAGAATTAGTCATGTGCAAATGCAACAAACATAAAGAAATTGATTTTTGCCTAAATTCTTTATTTAGACCAATTCAACAACATATTCTGCAACAAATAAGGTCAAAACCAATTATCAATGTTAACTTTAGTGAATTAGCACTTCCATGTTACCTGGGTAGGAAACCTATATTTAACACCTAACTTCATTTTCTGTGAAATTTGTTTTTAAGAGGAAAACAGAAAACACTGTAAGGAGTAACGGACTTAGTATACCTTTTTAATTATATATTATTCCTGATACACATTACTGCCTGTTCTTACACAAATTCTGGTTTTATTAATTTCTTGCAGGATACATAGTTTTCAGTACACAGCACAAGAATAGCTCATAGCAAAATTTAATTCTGTGCCTGTTTTTGCATGATATAGTGTTACGATTTTTTAATTTATTCTTCATTATGACTGCATTACAAACAGGTGGTTTAGAGTTACAGATGTTTTGAGGTTAATTATAACTGTTCAATTGTTAATCTGAAAAACTGAATTAAGAGCAAGGTGACCTGCTTTGTAGATGAGGGAAAGGCTGTGGATATTGTCTACCTAGCCTTTAGTAAAGCCTTTGACAGCATTTCCCACAGCACTCTCCTGGAGAAACTCGCTGCTCATGGCTTGGACAGGTATACTCTTTGCTGGGTAAAAAACTGTCTGGATGGCTGAGCCCAAAGAGTTGTGGTGAGTGGGGTTGAATCCAGTTGGCAACTGGTCACGAGTGGTGTTACCTAGGGATCAGTATTGGGACCAGTTCTGTTTAATATCTTTACCAGTTATCTGGACAAGGGGATCGAGGGCACACCAAGTGGGGTGGGAGTGTTGATCTGCCTGAGGGTAGGAAGGCTGTGCAGAGGGATCTGGACAGGCTGGATCGATGGGCCAGAGCTAATGGTATAACTTTCAACAAGGCCAAGTGCAGGATCCTGCACTTGGGTCACAAGAACCCCATGCAACACTACAGGCCTGGGAAGCAGTGTCTGGAAAGCTTACAGATGGAAAAGAACCTGGGTGTGTTGGTCAACAGCCGGCTGAGCATGAGTCAGCAGTGTGCCCAGTGGGCAAAGAAAGCTGACAGCATCCTGGTTTGTATCAGAAATAGTGTGGCCAGCAGGGCTAGGGAAGTGATTGTCCCTCTGTACTTGGCATTGGTGAGGCCACACCTGGAGTATGGAGTTTAATTTTGGGCCCCTCACTACAAGAAAAGCCCTGAGCTGCTGGTTTGTATCCAAAGAAGGGCAATGAAGCTGATGAGGGGCCTAGAGCACAAGTCTTGTGATGAGCTGCTGAGGGAACTGGGGATGTTTTTCCTACAGAACAGGACGCTGAAGGGAGACCTTATCACCCTCTACAAAGGGAGGTTGTAGTAAGGTGGGTGTTGATCTCTTCTCCCAAACAAAAAGTGATAGGAGGAGAGGGAATGGCCTCAATTTGCACCAGGGCTGCTTTAGATTGGATGTTATGAAAAATTTCTTTGCAGAAATGGTTGTTAATCACTGGAACAGGCTGTCAAAGGAAGTGGTAGGGTCACTATCCCTGGAGATACTTAGAAGATGTGTAGATGTGGTGCTTAGTTACATGGTTTAGTGGCAGACTTGGCAGTGTTAGCACTTGGGTCTCAATGATCTTAAAGGTCTTTTCCAACCTAAACAATTCTAAGATTCCATGAATCATTCTCTGATCGCATTTACCTTAAGGTACTTTGCAATATACTGAACTTGTGCAATGATAGAATTTGTGTATTTGAACCAGGTTTTTACAGGCTACTAGAAAGAGGACATTTGATAATAGTTGAGGCGTTATGTCCTCTGCTTCCCAATAATTTAATAGGTCCCATAGAAATAAGGAGCTGCAAAAAATTAATCACATCTTGGACAACATATCAGTTGAAGCACTGCATATTTATATTGCAGGCTACAAGGCTGATCAAAAATAACTGAGTTAGGTTTAACTTTTTTAGATAAAAGTAGAGTTCTGAACAGTGCAACATGTAGCTTGCATGATTTAATGCACAGCAATCTGCAGCAGAAAGGCTTCTCCTTCTAAGCAAGATACTTTGAATATCTTCATACTCCACAGTGGACCCGGTTTGAGCATCTGACAAAGTTTTTCTGAGATAATATATTATTCAGATGAGACTGCCATTAATTTCAGTTTATTTCATTGACAGTAAATAGAAAGTAGATAAATTATAACACTGCTGGTAAGAGTTGCTAAATAGACAAAGCACAGAAGAAGGCAATTTAATACAGTGATGGACAGAGGGAGAAAGAAATTTAATAAGAAAAAAGATGCGGAAGAGTCTGTAAAAAGCGAACAGTCCTTCCAAACCTAAAATTGAAAGCTGTAATCCTAAGTCTTTTCTCTTGGCTCCCACCAAGTAATTGTGGAGTCCACTGCAGGAGTAGTGATTGAAACCTTTAGAAAGATGAAAAGCTATGGTAGATCTCAGGTCTACAGTTTCTTAGATCACTGTAGACCTTTTTATGCTCTATAACAATCAAAATATATGTAAACTGGAATTTCAGTAGTTGGTGGGATTTTTATTATCAACATCCTTTAAATGTAATTTATAGTTACAATCTTCTAAGATACTAAAAAAATACTGTATCAACTTTACTTGATTTTTTGTTACTGCATTATGAAAGCAAATCTTCATTACATGTTTACACATTTGCCTTGGTATTCCTGTCTAAGTTGATAAAAAGAATGTAGAGTGAATCAGAAGTATAATGTAAGACTAGCTTTTGTCTCTTAAGGTCTCTGCCTCTTTTATTGTTGAAGCTGAAAGGTCTTTAGTGAACAAGGCAGATAATTACAGTAAGAATAAAAAGAAAGCTAATGGTAAACAAATGTGTTTTTAAGTGGCAGACTTGCTTTTGCTGTTGCATCAAAGCTCCTAGCTAGCATAATGCATCAGACTAATAGTTCATTCAGTTTAGCTGGATGGTGTAACTGGACATGATTGCGTATTCCTCCTGTTCAGGATATGAATTTCTGAGTGCTCTTAGATGAGGCTGAAGCTAACTGACGCTGTACTTCGAGAAAATAATGTAGTATCCAGGTAAAGAACAGCATCATGTTGGAGACACTTGAACACTTTGAACAGTGTAACCTTTCTTTGCCTTACTTCCATGGCTGTACCATGCAATGTTGGTATTACTGCTCTCTTGACTCACACTGAGAAGAGACGGCATGCTGGAAGAGTTTGTAAAATGTGTAGCTGTCCCTTGAAAGTTCATGATGAAGGCTTGAGGGATACTGTTAAGAGCTTTTCAGAAATCCAGCTAGACTACATGAACTGGATCACCTTTGTCTTTCACAACGCTTACCACTGTCACTGGTAGTTCAGATTTGTCATAGACTCTTCCACAGCTGGGTTCATTGAATCACAGAACATGTCAGAGGGGAATTCTTTATTCATGTTCAACTTGTGGTCTACCTGGATCCTTGTCTGCAAAGCTGATTTCTAGTCAGCTGAATCCTTGTATTGCTACATAGGCTTATTGTGTCCCAAGTGCAAGACTTTTCATTTGTCTTGGTAGAATGTCATAGTTTGTCAGCTGATTCCTCCTGCTTATAAAGATCCCTCTAAAAGGCAGACATGCAGGAGTATGCTTCCCGATTTTGTAATTTAATGCCAACTGCAAGATCTCTGAGGTTGCATTTTGTCCTGTCGTCCAAGTCACCAGTGAAGATGTTAAACAGTATCAGCCCAATATTGAAACTACTTGCAGTGAGCTGATGCTTAGTCTGTGAAATGCTAACCACTGCCCTTTGAGCCTGAAGGTGCAGTAAGTTACTTATAGTCCACTCATGCTGTCCATAGCTTCCTAGCTGTGGCCCAACAGTGCTGTGAGAGACTGCATCAGAGCATTGCTAATGGCACTCACTGCTGTGCCATTAACCATACGGCTCATTATTTCATAGTAGAAGCCAGTTCAGACTTAAATTTCATGCATATACTCTGTTAAATGTTCCCCCCTACACAGCTGAGTAAATGCAGCTTTCTCACGTCACTAAGAAGTCCTTCAATGTTAATGTTGCCTGCGTATCTTTGCAGCCTGCAATTTTGTTGACATTGTATTTTTTAAAATGTTATATAAAATTATTATTCACTCATTACGAAACTCTGTATTTGAATTTGCCGTCATCACAGGGTGCATAATTTGAACTTACTTATTTAAAGTTCAAAAAATTACCATGTAGATCAGATTTATCATGTAACACCACTCATGAATACTCATGTATGCCACTGTTGCCATGGAAAACACTATTTTCAACTTAATGGCATTCCATTTTTATCACTCTGAATTTCTGGTACTGGGTGAACCTTGTGTTGGTGATGTGCTAAACGTTTACAATTGATCTTATAATGAATCATGATTAACTTTATTGGTCATTAGGTTTCTTGTGAGGATGTAGAAAATGTAGCATATACTCCTCCTGTAGGTTTAGTGGTACTTATCAGCCTTTTAAGCATTCTTCAAATTGAAAAGTCTTTGTTTTAAAATAGTTAGTCATCATGGGTATTTAATTGTATCTAAAAGTTTTTTAGATGTTTTTTTAAAAAAATACTATTCAGTGGTTAAGTCAATCAGTATACTTGATCATTAAAGTGTCAGTGTGAGAAGGTATCTTAGAGTTGCATTAAACCTGAAGGTGGGGATGTTTGTTTTCTTCTTGGCTTTATTTAACATAACTTTTTCAATATCTGGTAGCATTACCTGATTTTGGTAAATCAGAAACTTTGACCCAGTTACCATGGAATATTCTTCTCATTGAAAGGAGTTCAACCTTTTAACTCTTTTATTGTTTAGCTAGAACTAAAGTACTACAAGAAATTCAGTTACGTCCTATTCATATGGAATATAAGAAGAAAGTTATCACTGAGAACTTTGTGAAAATTAAGATCTGTTATCAGTAGTTTATGATGACTAATCAGCAGCTTTCACAACAGCTGGAATTTGTAGAGTCCTGCAAATCAAAAGCTGTTCAAAGTAACCAAGGTAGAAATTGTAGCCTGTCACACAAAATTCTCTTTAATGTCAGTTCTTCTCTCCATAACTTATTTTCCTTATCCATCCTGGAATTAGGTAAAAAGTGAGACTAGCTAGGGATAGATAGGCAAACTGATTTTGAAGTGACTCAATTTTTGACACAGTTTTAAATTTCCCTACTGGTAGATGTTATGGAGAATATATGGTCTCTGACTGCCACATGAGTGACAGGGAACCTAGGGAAGACCTCAGTCCCAGAAAGGAGGCTACAAAGACACTGATGCAAATGGTGACCTCCTGTAAAGCTGGAAGAAAGAGAACTTTAGGGACATATATAAGCTATGATCTATTTCTTAGCAGACAGAAAACTGTTAAATTTAAGATGGGAATTGGATAATAGGTGAAACAGAAAATATATTTTGGTGTAAGCAACCCAGGAAGGCGAGTGGCATTGGCTCGAAAAAAGCAAAGAAAGAAACTGACCCTTGGGCTGAGTCTAGGTAGAACTTGCAAGCCATAATAAGTAGTACGTTGTAGTTTGGAGAAGGTGGGAAATCAGAGTGATTGATATGGAAGATCTTGTGAAAAGCTTTAAATTTCTAAACTTTAAAACAAAATTGAGTGAAATCATCTAAGTTTTATGCTTACAACTCCAGAGGGGCTTATTAATTAGCTTGGTTCTATTTCAACCTAGACAATCCTTTCTGTTTATTTCATTTATATCTTATAGGAAAGTTGTTATTAAATTGATTTTCTATTTGTGTATGTGTGAGTAGATAGACATGACCCAAAACTTCAGTCTTTGACTTTGTGCTTATATAATTAAAATAAATCAGTGTGTATCATAATAACTACTATTATTTTCCTCTGACAATATTGTTTAATCTCTTTAATCTTTGAAAATCTCTGTTTTGCTTATTTAAAACATAGTATTCAAAACACATTCTTTAGAAATGAATAATTAGTAGCATTTATTTTTCATTTAGGAGTCATAATTTTTACAAAATCCTAGATATTTGAGATTTCACTTTTTTTTTCTTTAAGGTAAAAGGGATATGTGAGTTTCGGTTTGATGTTTTTTACTTTTGGGGTGTTTGGGGTTTTTTATTTGTGGGTTTTATTTTATTTGGTTTTGGTTTGCTTGTTTTGTTTTTGTTTGTTTGTTGTGGGTTTTTTGTTTGCGTTTTTTTTTTTTTTTAAATTGCTTTAACCTCATATTACTATACAGGCATGATGATAGGGCTTTATTTTCTTTCTTCCTGTCTTGGTCTAGCATACTGCCCTGACCCTAAACCTTGACACTTCCTCATGGGAAGTGACCTCTTCCATTCCAAGTTGAGGAATTCATCAAGTTGAGAAAGTGGTATTGTTGAGTTGTTCAGCTAATGGGCCAGCTAATACAAGTCTATACTCTTATTCCTGCCAGATAATTTACTGTTTTGACTCATTATTTTAGTGTCACCATCAAAAGATACCTCTGGCTCAGGCAGTACTGTATTGATAGGTGCCAAGACAATTCAGCGGAATTATCACTCTATGTTTGCCCAGTATTTTCTTCCCACATTTTCCGTTGCCCATTATCAGTTACAAGATATTTGTGTTCAGACCATGTGGATTTTTTGCTATATGCTTAGGGTGCTTTTACTGTACAGCTGTGTTACTGTGATAGGTCACAGACTCTCTGTAGAGCTGTGGATTCTGATTCATGTTGTAAACTCAGACTACCTTGAGTTTAGACTGCAAAGGTTAATTTTGTGGTATGATCCCGTTGTGTCTGTGTCCCCACCTCAAGAGTGTCCCCCAATCTGCTCTGCCGCCTTCCCTCATATCATTTGTCTTACTTGCTGAAAAGTTTTACAAGGAGAAAGACTTGTTCAGATTGGGCATTCATCAGCTGTCATTCAGTAGTATCGTAGAATCACAGAATACCAGGTTAGAAGGGACCTTGAGGATCATCTGTTCCAACCTTTCTTGGGAAAAGCATGGTCTAGATAAAATGTCCCAGCACCCTGTCCATCTGAATCTAAAAAGTATCCAGTGCTGGGGACTCCACCACTTTCCTGCAGCTGATTATCCTTCTGAAAAATTTTCCTCTTGTGCTCAATCAGAGTCTCCCCAGGAGTAACTTGTACCCATTACCCCTTTTCTTTTCCATGTGACTACTTGTAAAAAGGGAGTGTCGTTGTAGCAATTTAAATATTGGAGCATGGTGATGAGGCCTCCCCCAAGCCTTCTTTTCTCAAGGCTGAACAAACCCAGTTCTGTGAGCCTTTCCTCATACAGCCCCAGTCCTTTGATCATCTTTGTGGACCTTCTCCAGCCCATCCATATCTTTTTTGTATAGTAGAGACCAAAACTGAACACAATATTCCAGGTGTGGTTTGACAAGCACTGAGTAGAGTGGTTTGTCAAGAACAATTTGCCTTTGGTGAATCCATAATGGCTTTTCCCACTCACATGCTTCATTTGACTTTTGATAACCACAGGAGAACTCATTCCACAACTTTCTGTCCTGGGTTCAGGTAGGATAGGGTTAATTTTCATAAAAAGCTGGGAGAGGCCACAGCCAGGACAGCCACCTGAGCCAGCCAATGGGAAGTTGGATACCATACTAAATGTCATGCCTGCTAGATATGGGGAGGATTAGCTCCAGGAGAAGTGCACGTTTTGGCAGGGTAGGGTGGTTTCGGTCAGCGCTGTGGTTTATATCACTCGTTTTCTGTATTATTTTATTAGTAGTATTGCTGGTACTGTTGTTTCTTCTCTCCTGGTGTTCTTCTGTTAGATCCTCCTTATCTCAACCCATCGAGTTTTGCCTTTTTCTCCTGGTTCTCCTACCCTTCCCACAGGTGGGGGGAAATGGAGGGGCAGTGAGTGAGTAACTGCATGGTGCTCAGATGCCAGCTAGGTCTAAACCGTGAAACTTTCCCGGGGATTGAAGTAAGACTGATGGGCTTATAATTTCCTGGATCTTCCTTTAAGCCCTTCTTGTAGATGGGGGTGACACTAGCCTTATTCCAGGCAACGGCATCACCTGGCTCTCTTAACGTCAGGTGGATAAAGTCTGTGCCTGTTGATTTATAGGGGTTGATGTCCTGCAATAGTTTCATGCCATCTCTTCCTTCACTGGTTGTGGGTCTGTATTTGCCTCAACCTGGATTTCTGTTCGCAAGGCCTGGGGCCCAACAATCATGGTGAAGACAGAGGTGAAGAAGGTGTTGAGAACTTCTGCCTCTTCAGTGGTTTTGGTGACCTCTTCTGGTGATATTTGTCCTTCTGTTTCTGCTTGTTTATATCCATAAAGAACACTTTCTTGTAGTTTTTGACATCTCTGGCCAATTTCAATTCAAGCTGAGCTTTTGCTTTTCTAACTGCATGTCTGCATGTCCTGTCAGTGCCCCTATAGTTCTCGATGGGTATTCATACACATTTCCATCTCTGATATGCTTCTCTTTTGGTTTTGAGCAGACTCAGAAGCTCACAGTTAAGCCAGAGATCTCTTGCTCTGCCTACTTCCCTTACCTTTAAAGCAGTGAACCATTTTTACGCTTCCAAGAGAGCATTGTAGAAAAACTCCCAGCACTCACTAACTCCGTTGTCCCTCATAGAAGCTTCCCATGGAAGCCCTCCCAACCAGTCTCTGAGTTAGCTGAAGTTTGCTCTTCTAAAATCTAAAACAGTTGTCTTAGTACTTACCTTCAGTGTTCTTCTCAGCATCCCAAATTCCACAGTATTATTATTGCTGTGGCCAAGAATATCACTAACTGAGATATTACAAAGCAGGTTTCCTTGGTGTGTGAGTAGCAAGTCTAGCAGTGCCTCATTACTGGTTGGCACATGTAACATTTGTGTGAGGAAGAAGTCCTCTATGCATTGAAAGAACTTGACAGATGACATGTGAGCTGCTATATTGTACTTCCAACAAATGTCTGGGCAGTTAAGTCACTCATAAGAATCAGGTTCTGTTGACCCAAAGCTTGCTTAAGTAATGCAAATATTGCTTTGTTGGCCTTATTCTTAGTTTGGAAGTCAGTAGCAGATGCCTACTATAAGATTCCAGTTGGAGATGATCCTTCTGATCTTGACCCAGAGACATTCAATAGAGCTTCCATAATTGCCATAGTTGACTTCTGTACATTCAAGGTTCTCATATATTGAAAGCTGATCAGGAAAGCTGTCTCTTACTGTATCTGGAGTCTCGTGATATGGCCCAGCTTCATAAACCCAAATCCTGAAGGATTCTCAAGAAAAGAGTAATCTGGAATAGGGGAAAGTGAGACTAAGTTTACTTTTCTAAAAAGTAGCTTGATCTGGCCCCATCATACTGCTTCCTCGGTCTTCTCTGCAATTGTTGCTGCTCATTATAGGTTCTCATGCAGCAGAGGAACATTCAGTGTTCTTTCAATCACTTCATGCTACTTATTTCTGGATACATTATTCCAAAACTGAGAAGTAAGCTACTAAATTTATAATGAACCCAAAACTCAAATGAATAAATGCAGTGCTGTTGAAAATTATGTTTTCAAGCAAAAAAACCACACTGATGAATCACAAGTAAAAAAAAACAATAAAGACTTTCAATTGAATGTTTTCTGCCCTACTAATTAAATATAACCATAATTTGAAGACAGCAGTATCTGTGCAATCACAAATATGCTGATGATGCAAGATTCATGGCATCCTTAGTTTAGGACTCCAGGTATCTTTCTCTTTTTTTAATAAGTCTAATGAAGTAAGAATATATTTACAGTGACTGTAGAAAGCAAACATACCTTTCTTTACCTTTCTTCCATAGGTTCACTCACTGAATGTAATCAGCATTCTTCTGTCAGTATCTTTATGCTTTCTAAAACTCGAGCACTGACAATGTCAGTAGTGTTGTAGAAAGTCACCTTATTTTCCATATTCTAAACAGAACCACTTACTCTCTGCTGAATGTACAAAAAGTACAAGTGTAGTGTTAAATGTTTCACGCTAAATGAGAAAATTAGTTGCAGGTCCATGACATATTTTTGAAATTCTAATATATTTCATTTGAGGTGCATATGCTAATATAGGTCAATGATCTGCTAGATTCTCATTTCTGCTTTATTTTTGCACAGACGGCTTTTATTGTATGTTCCCCTCCTATCTTAAAATAAAAGACATTTTTCCTGAGTTTTTAAAAAGTAACTGTTGCTGCAAGAACAGCTCTCTTTAGGAGAATGTCACCAGAAGTTGTTGCAATGCTGTGGGTGCACAGTGTCCATACAAATGATTGGACAGGTAAGATGTCTTAGTTATGGGTGTCATACCAGCACATATGAAGACAGGTTTGATTGGAACAGGTCATTTGGCGTATTTTTAAAGACAGTGATGTGGCATTGTAGGTACGAGGGTTTATCATATTTTCTAGGCTCCCGTGGTTTCTGTTGCTTTGGGAAATATTTTTAGTGTACAACTGTTTTAATTATATCTTACTTCTCTTAAGTATAGCCCTTAAAATGAAGTCTAATGATGGCAGGATTTTACTAGGAAATTAATGTTTCATTTACTCTGAGATTCTCTTCTAAACATACTTTAACTTTTGCTAAAGCTTTATTGGCTAGAAGTATAGTTGTAAAACTTTGAATATAAAAGTTACAAGTTTATATATACACATAAACCTAAGATACCATATCTGACTACTTTCAGATCAGCAGTTCCAGTAACATGCATCAAATCAAATTTTAACCCATCACAATAACTTCAGAATTTCCCTTAGGATTCATTGAATGATGCATAAAATCAGAACATACTGAGAGGATACATTAAGGTTGGGCAGGCAGTTTCAGTGTGGTGAGATGATAGTAGAAACAGGAGGGAGAGAGATTTATTGTTTACCGGTTCATTTACTGCCTCTTCAAGAGATGTAAGTTCATAAAAGCTGAAATTCCATTCTTCATAAGGAGAAAGGACTAGTCTGTCAGTCAGGATATGTAAAGTTTGGATTGTTTTACTTATCCATAATAAGCAGACTAAGCATAGATGAAAAAATAATCAATGAAAAACAGGCTGTCGATGTTATGGGAGTAGATTAGTGATTCCTCTGCAACACAAGACTTTAAAGCCATATAGATCGTGAGCTGACTTTCTTGGCCTGTGTTTCCCTCTAGGTTAAAAAAGTTCTCGTAAGAATTAAATGGCTTCTGCAACTTCAAAGTGTTCTCATAACATGCTCATCTGTAGGGTGAACCCTTTATGTTCTCTATTGTAAATACTATAAGCTGTAATGATACTTTTCAGAACCTGCTCAATTTTACCTGGTATTCCTACAGTACTGATACAAGAATATTAGGCAAAACCTAATACATGTAGATATTTATTTATATTTTCCAAAGTGTCTTTAGCCAGATTTGAATGGTGTATCTTTTCAAGTTTCTTATTTCACATATTTCCTGTCCATAAAGCAGTTCTCCAGCTGTCTGATCTGGTTCAAGTGTTGATACAAAGTAACCATGAGAGGATGGTCACCTGAGAAATCTAATTAATATGTTTGGGTTGTCAGTCAATGCTGCCAATGCACTTCTGGCAATCCTTGGTCTTGTGTGTTGTATTGAATGAGGTGCAGCGCACAGCTCCATAGAAACATTCTATGTTTCTGTATATGATGAAAAGGCAGTCTTAAAGAATCAATGACTCCTCGTATTTCCAAGAACAGTGCTTCTGAACTATTTTTTAATGACCCTAGTGCCTTGCAGAGCAAGTGGAAGTGTATGTTTTATTGATTTTTATAAAGACTTAAATGAATCATTATAGTCCATGTAATTTATAACTTGAGTGCTGTTGAGTGCTTTAGGCTTTGCAGATTTCTGAGAAACACAAGGTCTTGAGGAGGAGTTCGCTTCAATGGCCATAGCTAGTGAAATTCATTTAATTAAAGTAGGAGTGAAATTTAAATGACGTATAGTGAGCTTTGGTTTTATCAGTTTGTGAATTGGAAATTAGCAAAGAGTGATCTGTCATTGCTGATTTTAATTAAGATTGTCATTATTCACATTTTGTTAAAAAATAGTAAAAACAATCATTTGTACTATGTAAGCAATGCAGAGAAGATTCTTTGCCATTCAGAGACAATCCTATTAACAGCAATTAGAAGTATCAAAAGGGTCAATTCACCTACTGAGTAAAATGATTTTCAGGAGGTAGTACATACTGTTTATTAATTTAACTGCATTACAATTAAATTATTTTTTTCATTGAAACTGTTAAAATACCTTGAATTATATTTCATTTAGTTAAAACCAGAGTATGTAAACACGTTAAAGAAAACTTAGAAATCACATTTGCTGGGTGAATTCCATGTAAAATAAAGAAGCATGCTCTGAGACTACAGAAATGCTATTCTGGTCCCAGGTCCATCTAGTCCAATATTTTCTCTCAACCATGGGGTTAAGTTAATGTCTAGAGACGTGTAAGAATAGTATCATTATAATTTGTTCATACTCTCCCAAGTGTTTGTGCAATCTCTTCCTATCACATGTAAGCTTCTGAAATCCAGAATACTCTTCAGCAAAGAGTTTTTACGGATCTGTCACTCTGAGCTTGAAAACTGCTGTCCATTTTGAACCTGACTTCCCACTTGCTTAGTTTGATAGCTTTCCAGTCTTGGAAAACATAGTAAGCCATCAATGCCTTTTCCAGCTTCCCACTGACAGCCATGATTTTGTTGACTTCTGTAGACTTCTGTCAAAGCCCTCTACATTGTCTGTTTTGTAAAAGAAAAATCCAAGCTAATATAAACTTTTTTTTTTTTTTAAATTTAAACTGTTCTATACCCACATCATGCTCGGTTTTCCTCTGAGTTTTTATCTACTTTGCAAAGGACCCAGAGCTGCATATGGAATTCATGTGGACAAATCATGGAACAAAATTATGGGGGTTTTGCTTGCTTTTAGTTCCTTTCCTAAGAATTCGTAACCTTTGATTTGATTTTTTTCTCTTCTGAAGAGGACAGAGTTGATAAAACCACTTATCATCATGCCACTGGCTGTCTCCTGCCACATCAACTTACAGCCCATTGATCTAGATTCAAAGGATTGCTTTTGCTCTTATATAATACTTCCTCCTGTCCTCCCCCATTGAGTTTGTCTACTATTTTATTGTTAGAGTTCTCAGTCTCATGAAGTTCACAGCTGACATTCATTCATACTACTTCACAGAACCCCATTAAAAATACAGACTTTGTTTTAATGGTAAATACTTTATAAGTGCATAGATCTAAAAACATTTGTAAGATACAATTGTCTGTATTTTATTTAGTCCTTTTTCTTGCTTCTGCTGATTTTTTTTTTTAAGACATTTGCTTATGTGGTCATTTTTGGTCCTAACAAAATCAGAAGATGAAAGCTGTTTCAATAATAAAATAATTTGATGCTATAAAACAAACAAACAAGAATATCACATTCCATATCTTTAAGAGGAAATTGAAACCATTGGGTTTTTTGGTTGACATTTGTTTTTCAGAGAAGGTTTAAGTTCTTCCATAAAATAAATGTTTCCTACCATGACCTATCAATCACTTTGCATTAGATCTAATTAACTAGTATTATCACAGAATCACAGGATAGTAGAGGTTGGAAGGGATCTCTGGAGATGCTCTAGTTCAACCCTCCTCCCAAAGCAGGTTCACCTAGGGCAGGTTACACAAGAATGTGTCCGGGAGGGTTTTGAAAGTCTCCGGAGAAGGAGACTCCACAACCTCTCTGGGCAGCCTGTTCCAGTGTTCTGTCACCCTCACTGGAAATAACTTTCTCCTTATGTTGAGGTGAAACTTCCTGTGTTCAGTTTGTGCCTGTTGCCCCTTGTCCTGTCACTGTTCACTACTGAAAAGAGACTGGCCCCATCTTCCTGGCACCCACCCTTCAGATACTTATGAACACTGACCACATCCTCTCTCTGCCTTCCCTTCTCCACGCTAAACAGCCCAAGGGCTCTCAGCCTTTCCTCGTAAGAGAGGTGTTCCAGTCCCTTCATAATCTTTGTAGCCCTCCATTGGACTCTCTCCAATATTTTCCTGTCCCTCTTGAACTGGAGAGCCCAGAACTGGACACAATACTTCAGATGTGGCAGAATAGAGGGGGCGGAGAACCTCCCTTGCCCTGCTAGTCACACTCTTCTTAATGCACCCCAGGATGGCATTAGCCTTCTTGTCCAGTAGGGCACATTGCTGCCTCATGGTGAACTTGTCCACCAGGACACCAAGATTCTTCTCCGCAGACCTACTTTCCAGCAGGTCAACCTCTAACCTGTACTGGTGCATGGGGTTATTCCTCCCCAGGTTCAGGACCTTACACTTGCCCTTTTTGAACTTCATGAGGTTCCTCTCCCCCAAGGTCTGCAGTCTGACCAGATCTCACTGAATGGCAACACAACCTTCTGGTGTGTCAGCCACTCCTCCCAGTTTCATATCATCATAAATAAATGCAGACAGGATTGTTTTTTCTTT
This sequence comes from Coracias cyanogaster, assembly GCA_033124195.1. Classification (NCBI taxonomy): domain Eukaryota; kingdom Metazoa; phylum Chordata; class Aves; order Coraciiformes; family Coraciidae; genus Coracias; species Coracias cyanogaster. The sequence goes on along the minus strand of JAVSBS010022897.1, from coordinate 27,883 downwards.
TATAGTTTCTGCTAATATTCTTTATGGAATTGGTTTGTACAGGACTTCCTAAAAATATGAGCTATTACAACATTATAATTGTTAACAAAATGATTTCCAAGTCTTTTGTCAGTAAAGATGAAAGGTGAATAAATGTTAATTATAATGCTAAGTCTGTTAAGAGCTTTTGAGTTTGAGTAACGACCATATTGCCATAACATGAAAGTAGAATCCTGTGCTGTGCTGGCCATAAGGCTGGAAATAAAGAACTCCTGAATTTTAATCCAAGCTCTGCAGCTAGACTATTAGAGAGTCATTAAAAAGTTATTTAAACTTTTTTTTTTTCTTGTATGTGTTGTTAAATGAATTATGAGAACAAAAAAACTCCTTTGCTGACATAAGACCCTGGAGAACAGCCACTCATGAACTATGTTCTGTTACCTCTTGCACTGAAACATTCTACTAAATATGCGAATAATATGTTTACAACAAATTCAAAGCAGAAGGTACAGCAGAAAATGACAAAATTAGTCATGCTGATGGTGATGTGTGCTGATTTTAAAATTGCTGTAAAAGAACAGCAAAATGACACTGATGAAAAAGCTTTCATTATGTCATTTGGAGGAAAGTGGGATCGATGCCAGAACAGGAAAAGGCACATTGCGTACCTGCCTCTCAGCTCTTTCAAGCTGCCAAGTAATGCTATCCATTAAGCACAGAACTTACTGTAGTCCGTGGACAAAAGGCTTCTTTGCTTGCTTTTAAAAGATGATCGAGTTTGAAATAAGCAAACAAAATAAATACAGGCTTGTTGTGGTCTTAATTTTAGATAGTGCTTACCAGTTAATGTTCATTAGTTTAGATTCAGAAGAGCTTTTTGTGGCTGCTGTGAATAAATGCATGCAACTTTATGTAAGCAGATGAGAAGGTTCAAATTGTACATTTGTTAATGAAATTAAATTAATCAAAACAGTCCAGAGTTGCATGAGGTCTTCCCTCTTTCATAGATAATCAATGATAAAGTGACATACAAAGCCCCAATATAACATTTTCCCATACCTTTTAGCTTTCAAAAACTTTTATTCCAAGTGTTAATTTGTCTTTTTTTTTTTTTACTGGTCTTAAGATACGGTAAGGAACTACTTAATCTCAAGAAATTTTGTGTGCTTGGGTATTTCTCCTCTTGGTAGCCTGATTTGGTATTTTAAGATCACAAATGAGTTTTCTGATTGTGTGGCATCATAGGAGTTGGAAAACGAATAGCCTAACTGTTACTACCTATTCTTTAACTTGTGTGGAAAACTCAAATAAATTCAAGTGTAACAACTCTTTTTTATAAATGTGCTCAATTTAAAGCATCAGAATGTCCAGGTTATGTGCATCAGCCCATTGTACTTAGGATTAAGAAAACAGAAAAGGCTTATCAAAGCACGGTGCACTTTTTTTTCCGCTAGCACTATCCCACGCCTCCTGCTATGCTTTGAACATACAGTGATATCATTTTATCTGGCGACTTATAAGAATATTGATCTAGTTTAACTTCTATGAAGAATGACAACCCAAGATGTATGACTCTTGAAAAAATAATGCTTCAAGTAAGGTTCCATTACTGATTTATCCGTGTTGCTGTTGGGATATTTTTGCAGAATATTAGCTTTGAAAACTCCTTTTCACTACCTTTTGCAGTTTAATTAGTAAATATTGGGAAAATTAAGAAGATTTTAGCACTTACACTCTATTCTAACTGATCATCATTTGCAGTATTGTATTGCCTTCCTCAAAATTATTTATGATTAGGTGCTTTCACTTGTATTGGTCAATAAATTTTAAAAATTTTCATAAGGTGAGCTGCATGTGAAGCTGAAAGCTTTATAAGTGAATACACTCACTGTGTGCATTTTAGCTTGTAAGCTATTTAGGGATGGCTATTTGAATGCATTGTCTATATCTTCCAAAAATTTCTGGAACATGTGACAGAGGTGGACAAGCACTTTAAGCTTGAAAACAAAAGTAACAATGATGTATGTAGTAGTGATGTGCACCAGTGATACCACATACTGTAAAACAAAACATACCCTCCTAAAACAGAAGACATCTGGTAATTGTCGAATTTCTTTGCTGATTCAGTAGGAGTGATGTTATTTTGCATTGGTTTCAGTAAGTTCTGAAGATGTTTGAGAAAGATATCAGAAAGATATTTATATCAGAAGATAAGTAGAGCATTATAATAGAAAAACTGATCTTAATTTGATCTAATTATAAACAAAAGTAGGTCTATAACATAGATTCTAGCTAGGCAAAGAGAAGCAATGAGAAAATAAGTACTTTTATCATTTTCAGTAAAGCACTTGATATGATGCCACATTGGAATCTGTTCACTCAACTAAAAAAGTGGGAGTTAGTACAGAAATCATAACATGAATAAAGAGCTGGCTGAAAGGGAGGTGATATGAGTTCAGTGAAACCGGAAAATAACACTTTGAGAAGGAGTTATTAGTGAATTTCTCCAGTGACCACCTGGGAAGTAAAATTATTTAATGCTTTCACTAATACCCTGATAAAAAAAGAGAAAAGAAGGTGTTTCAAAGACCAAGATTTGGGTCATCATCAACACAGAGAAATGCTGGATTACTATAATAGAGGAATTGGACAACCTTGAAGGCTGGCACAGTAAAAGTGAGATGAAAAGTAATGTTACAAAGTGCAAGATCTTATACTTGGTTAATAGTGAGAAATAATACTTCAAGCTGAGAACCAGTCTCCTGGAAAGAGCAGAGTAGAAGAAAGTTGTGTGGACCTGTCAATCACAGGGTAACTGTGAGGAATCAGGTGAGATCAATGTGAAAATGGCAATTACATTCTACTGATGTATTGACTGAAGTCTTTCAGAAGAAGATACGGATTAGTTGACACAATGCACTTTTTTCTTTCAAAATACTGTGTACAGTTTTATTTCATGTGTTTTCAAGGACGATAAATTCAAGCTGGCTTAAATACCATGATAACTTCCGTAACAAAAAAGTTGATGGGAGGTACCATATCTTGACTCAATACCATTAAGCGGAGTGAAGGGCAGGGGAGTCTGCAGAATAGCTGTAGCAGCCAGGAGATGTGCTAAATCCTTTCAACTGTCTAACACGTTCCTGAAGCAATGCAGGAGTGTCTTACATTTAAACCATTAGATTTTTCCTTTAGTCTTGGGTATCTCTGAACCTCTTCAGTAAAAGGTTTTTTTTCCTGATCGATGTTAATGTTTTAAAATGTCTTTCCAGTAGTTAACACGTACTCTGGTTACACCACTTTTGTACTCTTTTATAATTACCTCTTTTTATGTTACTTCCAACCAGATATTTTTACACAGCTGTAACCTATTCTGTTGTTGCTATCTCCTAACTAAACCTTTAGCTTTTATTTAAATGCATTGGGGGTGGGGGGAGGGTGGGGAGGGGGCTATGGTTTTTTTAATGGTTTGTTTTTTGGGTTTTTTTTGTCCTTTTCCTTTCTCCCCTTTATATAAAAGAATGTATCCAATGACCTTTTGTAGTTAAGAACCAGGGATGCGTGTCAGACTGATACTGCAGCTGGAGGAGTTACAAACTCATTAATACAGTATTCCAGAAATACGCAGATTTAGGTTTTTGCTTGATGTTGATATTAGTAAGCTGAGTTCATTTCACTACCAATTTTTCTAAACCTTTCTTCTGCTTTTTCATTTAAAATTAAATAAATACAATGTGTGAGTCTAAACTTCAAAGAATTATCATTGCTCTACAAGGGCAACATTGAGAGAAAGCCAGAAGTCATCCTAGTAGGTGGTATCTCCCAATGGCATTGTTTCAGTTTCTGGCAAAAAGGTATTTGCCCTCAGAACCAGGTTTATTTCTTTCTGGGAGGAAAGAGGAAATGGTAAATGCATCATCATTAGGTTCTTGAACCTATATTTTCCATTTCCAAAGGAGTTTCATGGAGCGTGGGCTCTGAGAGAGATGCTGCCCTATGCACCTGAGAACGCTGCACACACTGCGGTCTTCCCCCATCAGCAGTGTTTGTCTCTTCCACTCTGGATGCAGACAGTTCATGAACCCCTTGTCAAAGCACTCTGCTCCAGGTTCTGGTTTGTGAGCTAAGTGCTTTTTGAGTTGGGTGGTTCTTTTTTTTTTTTTTTTTTCCCTCAGTAAGAAAATAGATGCATAGTTTTATATTAAGAAAATTTTATAATTTAGCTTACATATAATATTTTTACTATGAAATAATCATTTAAATTACACATAATTGTGGAATATATGAAGATTTTTTACTTGAAAGTTCAGTATTTTGTGGAAAAGCAATGATTTTTAGTGTATTTATTAGAGTGGGGTTTTTTCCATACTTTTAAAAAATATGTAACATTGATACATTGACCAGTTCCAGGTAGGACAACTGTTCCTTAATTTTATGAAATTTTGCATTTTGCTTTGTTATTACAAGATAGGCACGTGATACAAGTTGCTAACGGAATATAAATACATTGTTTTGAAGACTGAGAGTTATTTAAATAATTCTTAGGGAACTTGTCTGGCAAAATTAGTGTTACCATCTTATATCGCTGCTATTATTAATATCGCTAATGGCAAGGCTATCATTACTATTAAAAATAAGGCAATTTTTAAAAAAATCATGTAAAGTGTTAGTGTCAAAATAACGCAGTATTATGCCTCTATTATGACTTCAGAATGGTATCTTTGCTAAGGTAGCAAATGTTAAGTTCTACATTTGATAATGTTACCTTTTCTAGTCTTCCGGTTAAAAGCTATAAACACGTCTATAATAGTTACTGGTCTTCTGTATACAGGCATCCATAGTAATTCTGGAGTTAATTGAAAAAAGAGTTTGAAATCTTGTAGAGTTTAAATTGGCTATCTCAGTTTATCATGAGTTTTTTACAGAGTACCCTATAGCACAAGCTGATTTCATGATCTTACTTCATGACTTTCCTAAATTAAATAGTGAACTTTGGAAAACACAGATAATTACCCCTTTATAAATGGAGTATCAGAATATTCATCTACCTTTTGAGATCTTTGCATAGTGAATTGAATAAAGAAGCAAAATATTTGTACTATAAGTTGTCTGCCAGAAGTTTTGAATCATTCGGTAGCCATGCAGATGTCTCAGGAAATCTGCATCATAGTGTCGCTGAAGAAGCATCTCTTATAACACAGGAGCTGAAATACTTCTGGAGATGCAGTAAATTTTAAAAACTACAGTAAATAGTATAATATTCAACTTAATTCATAGATTTCCTTGGTGTAATTAATTGTGTCAGATAATACATTTAGAAGAAAATGAGTCAAGTTCATTTGTGCATATCTGCTTTTGTGCAATATCACTTGAGTCATCAAATATTCCTTCTGGAATATTCCTTCCAAATATAAAATTAATATTTTTAATCACACAAAAATTTAACCATTGAGTTTAATTATAGAACAGCAAAGCTCTCTTTCTTGAAGATATTGGGATGCTGCTCTGCTGCTTGCATTTTGGAAAAAAAAAAGTGTTAATTACAAAGTATTGCTTTTATGAGCCTGTAAAGAACCTATAAAGGATCTTAGCTTGCTTATAGGTTGCTGCTTTGCTATAATGGAAGGATTAGTGTGTCTCTCATATGAAAGTAATTTGGTAATTAAAAGAGAATAGATACATGATGCCTTTTGTAGTTTACTCAAAAAATGAAAGATGAAAAACCTAGAGATTTTTCATGCTTTAGCAGCTGAGTGGAAAAATTGCTTTTTGGATTATCTTAAATTCCTATATAGCTCTTTTGTCTGATATGATTAAATCCTTACAGATGTAGAATTTTAATAGGTTATATTTAATTGGGCACACCACAAGTGAAAAGACAACTCTCAGCTCTTCAGTCAGTAACCTGTAGTCAATTGCACATGAGGGAAGACTATACAGTGTCATCAAATTAATATGTATCACTTTTTCTGTAAGTCTCTAAATGAGTTGTGGGACACAGAAGTGAAGTGGCCTTGTATTAATATTAGAGCTATTTAGTACATAGATTAGCAGAGAATGTTTCAGGGTCTGAACTCCCATCACACATGTCTAAATTTTCAAAAGATCATTTGAAAAGTTGAATAATGATGAACTTTTAGTTAATCTGAAAAATGAGGTGTTTTTTTTCCCTTGGATTGAAATGAACATGGGTGCTCACATAATTTATTTTTTTCTTGTTGAAATTTGTTCATATGGCTTGGTTTTAGTTTGTGTTGTGGTACAAAGGTAGTTACTGAAGTCATGCATTATTTTTCTTGCAATATAAAATACCAGAGACAATAACAATAGGGGAAGATGTACTTTCCATAGTGCTAAGTTGAAAGGGTTGAGAGTACTTCTCTACTAATATTAATGTTACATATTTTTGCATCAAGTAGTTTTGTTCCAAAATAGTATGACAAAGATTCCCTTAAATTAAATATAAAAATATTTTTTCCTTAAAGGCTTCATACTCTGCATTTACCAGCATATTTGTGCATACGGAATTTAATAAGGATTTTCTTTATATTTATTTATGAAATGTATTTTATTTTGCAGTTACACATTTCTTTTAGATGTTTCACATACCATGCCATAAACAAGTGAGGCTGAATTTGCTGCACTCGTGTTAATTTCAGAAATGCTGGATACTTTTCAAGAGCAATGTTGGAATTTCTTCATGATTCAAACAATAACTATGAAACCGACATTTTCTCATACTGATTGAATTTTCTCCTACACATGCATCCATGCAGAACACATGTTTGCATGTAGTCTTGGTGACTTTGTTTCTAAATATGTTAACAACTTGACTACCTTGGAAAAAAAACCAAAACATGCACACACAAACACTGCAACCCCAAACAAAAAACAATGATTTTCTTTAAACTACCTTCCCTAAATTTACTGTTTTACAGCTATTTTACATTGGAGTATTGTAGGTAATACTAAGGCTTGGCAAGCCTGTTGAAATACCTTAGCAACGCTAGCAATTTCTACTGAGTTGCACAGTAAATAGAAAATATAGGTGGGAAATATTTGTGGATTGAGATATTAGCAATATTTCAGGTGACGCACTGCTTTTACTTCAAATTTGTCTTATAAGTAATACTAAATGTTAACTTAAATGTTATAAAGTATTCTACTCTGTAATTCTAGCAGATCCTGTGGTCCATCCTAATTGTTATTTCTGTTCCTTGGCAGACAGAGCTGTTTTGGAATTAATGCAATAAAGTGCTCTGATTTTTCAGTTTTTCTCCCCCCCACCTTTTCTCTTTTTTTTTTTTTTTTTTTTTTTT
>JAVSBS010022897.1:0-20485 GCA_033124195.1 Coracias cyanogaster | reverse complement strand
TTTCGCCCCCCCCCCTTTTCCCGTTTTTTTTTTTTTTTTTTTTCCTGTATTTAGAGATATTTATTCCAAGTACATACCTATTTGTTATTCTGGCTTTGAATTTCTGCAGATTGACCAGATAAATATAGTAGAAATTATTTAAACACTGTTTTTTAAAAAGCACATTAAGTAATTTGTTTGGACTATGGTTAATTCATATTATTCCGAGACTGAAATTGGAGAGAGATTACTAATGTCAGTTTGATCTGAAACCACGTTTTCATTGAGATAGTAGGAAAAATCCCATAGAAACTGGCCTATCAGAAGAGAAACCTTATACCTTCATTTTATATGCTGAATGCAGAATTCACTTTGTTGTCCATTTCAGTCTCAGTCCTATGTGTTTTGCACTCTGAGCTCCATTTGTATTTTTCTTTTCTGAAAATGAGCGCACATGAATGACTGATCAGCTGAAGGTGCTGACTACTCTGCTGCACTGGCTTTAACTGTCAAATAACTTCTGGTGTCTGAGTATGGATGTGCTGTCATGTTTATTACAATCTTACCTCCAAAATTCATTTTCATGTGAAATGCTTCTCTTCTTATAGGGTGATACTTGTCAGTCAATTTAATTGAAATGTCATGCTGACCTTTATTTGAAATACTCTGAACTTCCTGTGTTGTTGGAAGTTCTTTTTGCTTTGATTCCAATTAAAATCCTTAAATTACCAGTGTACAACAACTGCATGCTAATTAACCTCATGAAAGTGCCTGCTAATTAATCTTACAAACAATATATCTTTTGCAGAGGTAGTTCAGCTGAATCTGCCTGAAGATCAAAAAATAAGCACCACTGCAGCAACAGTGGGACAAAGTGCTGTCTTAAGTTGTGCAATCCAGGGAACTCTGAGACCTCCCATCATCTGGAAGAGAAACAACGTCATTCTAAATAGCTTGGATTTGGAAGATATCAATGTAAGTAAGAGAAAGCTCTATTTAACAGCTAATTATCAGAATTTTTCATAAAGAATAGAAAAGTGATATGTAACAAGCTCCATACTTCTTATGTTTCAAAAAAAAGAAATAGGAGTGATATGCCTGCCAAACTCTTATTTTGCTGTGTATTCAACTCTTGCTGTTAAATGTAGAGAAAACATATTTCACAGAACAATTGTTTAAAAGAATAAATATAGCAATAAATGCATGAGGACAAAATTGCAGCTCAAAATACAGTCAGCATTTTACAGATGGGATTATACACTCTTCAAAATTTACTTTTTTTCTTTTTAAAAGAAAAAATAAATCTGTGAAATTCACATTTTAAGAAATACATAATGATCATAGTAGTAACCTCATCTCTAATAATTTAGTTGTCAAGGTTTAGGGCCGGGCAAGACACTAGACAAATGAAAGGTGCTCTCCACCTACCCCTCTCCTTTCCTAAAGGGAAGAGAAACAGAATAAGGAAGAGAATATTATGGATTAGAAAAGTAAAATAACTTTAATGAAAATAACAATAGTAAAATGGAATGTATACAAATATACACAAAATCAATATTGAACCCAGGTCCCCTGATGGCAATTACGTCATCGTCACCACTGGTGCTGTGGAGCAGGCACTGGGGAAGGCCCAAACTGGACTTAGTGGCAGACCAGAACCAGATTCAGGATCTGGGTTCTGGAACTGGGTTCAGGAACACATGGATTGGCATCAAAGCCAGAATGGACAGAGTCCTCCTTGGATGCCAGCTATTGAAGAAGTACTTGACCCTTATGATCCTTCATACTGAACATAATGTGTATGGGATGGAATACCTCATTGGTCAGTTCAGGGCCACCAGTCCTGGCCACTCCTCCACGCAGGTGCGGCTTTTTAGTGTCTGCATCCCTGATGTGGTAAATGAGATTTAGCACTGACCTTGGTCTGCACACCAAACCTTGGTAGTAACTCTAAACATCAAGCGTTATCACTGCTAGAAGCAGACACTGTCTGCAAAAACTTGCTCTTAGCTTCGGAAAGTGCAGTTACTCAGAAGAGACCTAACTGAAAAGTAAAATCACTGAACAGAATCTTAATTCCAACTGGGACATCAGTAAAAATGTATTTTTTCCAAAATAAGTATTTTACTACAAAATCGGTTATTTTGTTCATTCCTCCAAATATTCAGCAGAATATATGGTACTTCTCAAAGAATCACTAGTGAATATTAGTGTAACTTCTAGGAAGAATAACTTTACCAGGAACTCAAAATGTGGAGCAAAGTAGAAAGTGGGAAACATAATTACATCTTCTGACAAAACTCTAAAAATAAGCTATTAGCTGTATTTTTTTTTTTTGTTTGTGAGTGTGCTTACTTTACTTTGGCCATTTTATATTAGTGAAGTTATAAATGTGGACAAACCATTACATCAGGAGTTGTGCTTGCTCTCTGACTCAAGGGAGTCCAAATCAATGAAACTATTACATATGTAGAATATTGCCACAATCAAATGTTTCGTTTGTTTGTTTTTATTTTATTTTTTTGTGAATGTTGCTGTTTCTAAGGTGGCGGCTGTTCTTACACATCGCCTTTGTTTTGTTTGCTGTTTTTACATGAGTTTTGTTTGTAATTGAGCTTCTTCACAGTCCTACTCTGTAAAATAAGAGGCAGTTTCAGAGCTCATCTGCTTGAATGCTAGCATTAAGTCACTGGAGAGTCTTAGGATAAAAGCAGCATCCTCTGAAAAGTTCTCAGTTAAGTAATTGTTACTTTTGTTAGTTTGATATTAATCATATGACTGATGTTCAAAATTGTCTTGCCCACATGCATAAGCTCCTTTCTGCAATATTTGTTAGCTTTCTGCAAATATTCATGATGCTTGTAAATAATGATTTGGAGTTCTTACTAATCACTTCTAAGTATGGCATGAGCTGTAGATAAAAACAGGAACATGCATCTGCACACAAAGAAATTAAAGGGAAATAATGAATGGAAATAATGAAACTACCAGTTCCGTTTTGAACGGAAAGGTTCAATTGACTCTATTTGCAGACACAAAAAGTGTTTTCAAAGCCTGATACATTCATTTTGAGTGTGAAAACAAAAATAAAATTTAAAAAAAAATATTGTGCCAGGTGCAGGTACCCAGGTGTTGGCACTGGGGACTGCTAGAGTGGCCTCTGAGGGAGAAGAGCAGAGACTGCCCCATGCCGAACACAGCCAGTTTTAGCCTGTTCCAACAGACCCACCACAGGGCATAGCCGAGCCCCTCAGTCACACTTGTAGCACCTCTGGTAAAACATTCAAAAAAAAGGGTGTAAAACACAAGGGAGAGAGGAGTAGAGAATAAAAAGAGCAAGAAACAGCAGAGGAGAGTCCAAGGCTGGTGGAGCAGAAGGTGCTTTGGTGGAGCAGATACCCACAGCCACCACACTGAAGCAGGCTTATCTTGAAGGACTTCAGAGTCTCCCCCAGAGTACTGGCGGGAGCAGATGACAATCATTAGGAGAAAGGAGATGCAAAGAGAAACTGCTGTGCACTGACCATGCCCCTCCAACCTTCTGCACAACTCAGGTAGAGGGTACAGGAGTTGAGAGTGAAGGAGTGAAGTTGAGCCTAGGAAAGCAGGGAGGAAAGCTGTCATTTTAATAATATATGTTTTTTTGTTTCTCACCACTCAAATTAGTAATTAGTTGTTTTAGTTGGCAGTAAATTAACTGAAATTTCCCAGGGTCAAGTCTGTTTTGCCCACCATGATAGCTTGTAAGCAACCTCCTTGTCTTCATCTCAGCCCATGAGTTTTCTGATTTATGTGCCTCTTATTTTCTCTCCCTATCTTGCTGTGGGGGGCAAAAAGTAAGGGCCAACTTGGCATGCTTCTGATGTACTTATCACAGCTGAAAGAGAGTCAAGTACGGAATTTTTAAAGACTCATAGGATGCTGATGTTGAAGTCAGATTGGAGTGGTGATCAGGCATTCAAAGCAAGGTTGAAATTGCTATAATTTGCCACATTTATTTATATTTAATAGGAGAGGATGAATGTCTGGTGACGTGCTGGATTGACAACCCACAAATATAAAAAGAAAGGTCTGCAAAGTGTTACCTGAGTGCCAGGATGATACCTGTATGTGCTTTTTGTGTACAGGTCCAGTAAGGGAGTAAAAGCTTCTAGTGACAGGAGCACATAATTCTGAAGATGAATGTATTCATCATTTGGTAGCTTAAGAAAAATATAAACTGGAATGCCTGGAAGTCTTTTGAAGCAAAAAATACCTTATAACTTAGTCCTTTAATATTAACAGTTTAGTTACGATTCAAATACAGAAAGAGACTGACAGGCACTAAAATTAATAGCAGCCAAATATATATAGGTGATTCATCTAGTATGTCTTTGTAGATAAACTGACAAAGGATGGAAGAGTTAATGGAGTCTGTATACAAAAAAAAAACCAGAATGGGCATAAAGACACCGAGTTAAATTTGTCCCCAGAGTATCTTTTCTGCAAAATTTATTTTCCATGTTTCACTGTTTGCACTGATTAGATCCCCCTATATTTATTTCTAGATCTTTCCTTGGTTAGTTTTCTTTTCCCTTCCATATTTCTTTGGTCATTGCATACCTTTCTGAACCTTGTTCATAATATATTCCCTGTTTGGTTCTTACGGTTTCACATTTGCTTAAAGGTTGTTATGTAGCCATAATTTAGTATCCATTCAGACAATGTAATAAAATAAAACCTTGGGGAAAAGAAAAATAATTGGACAAAAAAGAATAGTGTTTTATATTTCACTATGGGAAATGAATTTAGTACTTAAATATTAACTTCAAAGGAACAAATGCAGAGGGAAACATAGTGTGCGCCGGTTTATGTTGCAATTTAACCACCAAAGAATGCATTGTACTTATTCAGGCAATTTTAAACATTCAAAACCTCCAAGTCTTTGTATAATTTAAGGTGTCCCAAGAGGCAATGTATTCTAGGCTTTACTATGGCTATATTATAAACTACAGTCATGTTTGCCTAACTCTCAGTTATACAAGAACCACATCCATGCATCTCAGAACTAATAATGTTGTCTAAATAGTAATGCACTTTTGGAAAAAACATGACAAGCACAGAACTCAGAAGAGAGATAAATATTTTTTTTCAGCAAAATATGTCAGAGGTCATCATACCTGGAAGTCAGCCCATATGTAGGAAACCAGTCAGAATAAGCAGTAAGCAGTAGTGACAATGTGATTTTGTAAATCATAGCAAGTGCTTATATTTAGAAGTTAAGTTTGCACTGTACAGTTTACAGTATGAGTTAAGCTGTTTGCTTCAGGGAGGAGCAAACTCAGAAATACAGTGTCGTAGTGTTTTGCCAAATGGAAAAATGCAATAAGGAGGAAAAGTGTACAAGTCTAAACTCAAATTGTGACTGTTGAATTTCTATTTTTTCTCTACTGGAAGTATACAGGATATATGCCTAAGGCTGTCAACTATGGAGTGACTAAGAGCAAGTCTTTGATAATGAATAGTGTTTTATACGCTAAGACATTTTAAAGAAATATTAAGAAATACTGTTTGACTTTCAAAGGATGATAATGAAAATTCTATTTAAGTAGTGCATTTAAAAAATGATAAAATAACTTAGAGAATGCTATCAAGTGTGTGGTCAGATATTAATGATGTTACTGATAGTACCAGCTGGTAGTTTTAGAAGTCCTTAATACTCCTCAACTCTTCTTATGGTACTTATGATTACTGTTTGTGGAAGTACTACATCTTGCTACTGATCTTTCTCTTATTGAAATTGATGGGAATCAAGGATAATCAGCATCCGTCTGAATGAAGCCATGTAAAATTGTATGCCTCTGCAGATCTTATTTAAATTGTAATATAATCGTACTGTGACTCACTACAGAATTGATATCATGGGGTATTTTGCTATTTTAGTGAGCATCTAGAAGGCTATTTATTGCTGTTATCCTGCATCTTTAATTTCTTATCTGTTTTTCCACTTACCTCTTTGAATATGTTTTATCTAACCTATTATTCATTATAGAAAATAATTCTCACTTATGAAAAATATAAAATATAATTTTTTTTCCCAAATGCAATATGTATGACTTTTTTTCCATGCTAGTTCATTCAGTTTTTTAAGTTTTTATAACTCATTTGACTTTATTCTTTTTCTTACCTTTTCCTTCAGTTTTGCCTTCAGCTTCTTCCCTATGCCTCTCAGCAATCGCAGCAAGATGTCTGCCCTTTGATCTTACATTTATACAAGATCTATTTAGATAACTTGTCCACATGTAAAGTTTAATATCTGCTAACATTCTTAAATTAGTAACTTTTTAAAAGAGTGTAGTTCAACTTGTGCTTTTCGTAAAGCTCATGATACCTTTCTTTAGGCTGCCTTAATGGGAAGTGCATAATATTTCTATTTTGCGGTTTCAGAAGTTACATATAGATTATCTTTCTCTCAAAAATTCTCATTAAAAATTAATTTACAGATTACAACTTTCACTTCATGGTATCATTCAACAGTCTGTGTTCTCTTATCACTATATTTCCCCCCTCCGCTGCACCAACAAAAACAACAACCCCAAAATAGTGTAATGGGGATGCAATTAAAAGCTAATGTCCTCTGAATAAAACAAGCTTCCTTCCATTCTGCTCAGCAGTTGGTGACACAAATGTTTTCAGATTATCCACAATGCTAAGCATATTTCTTGGAACGGACTCGTGATACCTGCCCTGTTCTTTTCCTTCTAACTTTTCATCCTTTCCCCTCCCTTTTTTTATTCTTAAGAAAATTCTCAGGAGAATCTTATGAATCTCATGAATTACGCTCTTTCATGTTGTCTTCTCCTGTGGGATAGTATTGACTTATAAACTTCTCTTTATGCGTGGTTAAATTGCTTTTAGTATGACACATTTATGACTTTAGGGCAATGGTTAATCTCAAATTTTATTAGAATATAAACTAGAGGACTTGAATTTAAAGAAAGTGAGGATTAGTAGGCAAAACAGAATAGAAATGCAAAATTCATATAGAGATTTCTTCTTTCTCCAGTGTCCTAAAAGAGCGAATAGCTGCTTACAGAGTTGGTTTCAGTAAACTCAGTGATTTTTCTGAATTGCTGCAGCAAGCACTGCATGGTCTTACTTCATTCCTCAAGAGGGTTTCATCCTCCCTGAAGCTTTGCCATTGCCCCTCTGATCTTGAGGAGTCTTTGCTCTGACTCACCACTGGGAGAGTGTAGGGGTCCCGTTATGTGAAAGGAACACAAGAACCTCCTTCACTTCACTCTTTCCTTCACAGATGATGCTCCTAATCTCTTTCTTTTCAGAAGAGAATAACTCATAGTCCTACAATGAACAAATCAAATCAGTCCATCATAGTAAAAAAGCTACCAATCTTGTTAAAGACGAAAAATTGTTCCTGACTAGCTTATTTTGAACTTCTCTTAGTAAATAATAGTTAAATTGCTGTGCCGCAATTGCAGTGTCGTATATTCTGTGTGGTCCAGCGGTATTCTGTGTATTACAACCATGATAAATAAGGTTCATTTTAACAGCCTTGTTGCAATTTCTACTGATTTTTTTAATAAAGCATTGGATTTGATTAACAGTGACTCATCAAAGTCAGCACATTTCTATTTTTATCTGTATTGAATTGTCCTTTTCTGTTACCCAGTCTTTTAAGTAGGATGTATTATTCCCTTTTCTCTTCTGTTTAATGGGTCAATTGCCAGTTCCTTTTCTCTATTCCATCTTAAAAGTGAAAATAGTTGTTGTCAAAGATGCCAATCAGCTTTATCATATTGCTGTTTTTTTTAATTTACTTATGCCAAAAGTCCTGACCACCAGTGCAATCATCTTATTCAGTTCTCTTCCGTCCTTTACTTTTTCCTTTTTTTGAATCTGATTTTGAGTCCTAATTCATTCTTTAGCACCTAGGATAAATCACTCAAAAGAGAAACTTTGGATAGATGTAAGACTTGCAATATTTGGCATGTTTTATTTAGTTTTAATATGGAAGCTATTTAATGTTTATTTTAGTGATGGCATGCTACTTGAGACTGTACATGGTATTTTCATGACGCTGTAAAAACACATTTAAACCAGTGTTGATCTGTAATCTTCTAGGTTAATGAAATACAGAGAAAAAATATTGTGATGACGTTTCATTCACAAGTACTAAATGCCATTAAAATAATCTGTATGTGCAAGTTCTACAGCTGTAGCTTAATCAATGTTATAATACTGCAGAACTTTATGATACAGCTTATAGTGTACATTTTTTTTTTTATGGTGGGGACTATCTTAACTTTGAGATAACTGATTATTCTCTCTTTATGAAGAAGCATTAAGGTCCTCATGGGCTTTCTCTTCTCTTGTGCTAGCTCAGTCTGGTTCATTTTATCTTCATGAGAAATTAAAGTGTTGATTTCAGAGGTGAATAGAATTGTGTTCTGTGGACCATAATCTACTCTCATGCTTTCAACTGTGTAACTGAAATAATGACCTGGTCCTTTTCCTATCAGAGAGTGGGGCAAAATAATTTCTTCTTGCAGAGCTGAGTCTTTAGGCTTACGCTATTCATAATTCTGTGTTTTAAAGCTGGTTTTGCTAATCGTATCCAAAATAGCTGAGTCTGTTTGTATTTTTCTGTTTGTTTTTCGGAAGTTAAAAATGAAATGCCTTGTGGTGGTGAAAGGTGGTAATATAACATGTACATACATTCTCCCTTGCCATGAAGGAATCCTTAAAAACAACCTCAGGCAATCTTATGTTAAACTATCTGCAAGGCAACACTATACATTTTGGACATACACCGTCAGAAACTAACGTTAATAAAATAAAAGGGACATTGTGGATTTCTGAATTGATTCATTCTTCCAAACCAATTTCTTAACACAGTGCATTGAACACAACTTCAGAAGAGTAGTTGAAAAGATAGTTCTGCACATGGAGCTGTTTAAGAAGGTCTTCTGTGTAAGCTGAGATATGTGAATACCATAAGTGTTCAAAACATTATCTTAGTTCTCCATAGACTTAGCTCCTGTACATTGCAGCTCATTCTCTCTAGTGCCATTGGGGATTCCAGAATACTTGTGACACTTTTTTTAGAAAGTTCTAAAAGTAAACTTAGAATAAAGACAGCAAATAACAACTTACGTGATTATTGTTAGTATTTTACAATATACTTTCATCTACCCGTGCCTGTTCTATTTTTAGGTTCTATATATATAATAATGAGCATGGAAATATTTTAAGGAGGATACAGAAATAACAATTTCATTTAAATTAATGTTTTCCTTTCACAGATTGTTAGGGATCAGAAAGGACCTCTGGGGATCATCTAGTCCAACCCCCCTGCCAAAGCAGGTTTGCCTAGATCAGGTTGCACAGGAACGCATCCAGGCGAGTTTTGAGAGTTCCCAGAGGAGACTTCACAACCGCTCTGGGCAGCCTGTTCCTGTTTCAGCAAGCTGTGTTTCAGATACATTTTGATTTTTCTACCATATTATTCATTCACACATTGTTTATTATTGTGCTACTGCTATAATAACTTGTACTCTTTTTTTCTTTTTTCAGGTACTAGAACTTTTTTCATACATTCCTTTCTTTTCACTGTTGCCTGTCTTCCTGGTATTTTAAAATTAGCAGGAAGCTATTTGAACTCTTGTGTTATAAGCTGACTTCAGAATTTTTATAAGCATCTTTTTTCACTACCATAGCATCTTTCTTCCTCAACCCTTTCTTTTCAGTTCAAATTCAGTTTTCTCTGTTCTCTTCTATGTATGTATAGAGATCCAAGTTATATCTGCACTCTGTATTGCTGATAGTAGCAAATTCAGCTTGTGCTATCAATTTCTGATCGGTACATGAAAAAAATTGCAGTAAAATTGCAGTGAAAAACAGCATCATCTCCTTATGCTTCTATTACTAGTTAGATATTTTTCCAGCTTGTCCAGGTCATTTTGCTGTGCTTTTGCTATCCTACTAGACTTAATTCTTTGCACAGCTTTGATAAAAACTGTGTGAAAGAGTTTTATAAGATGCAAAAAGAATGCTAAACTTTTCAGGCTATTGTTTTAGAAAAGAAGTCTTAAAAGAGCAACCTGGTCTGGGCTACAGCTAGCAGCAAAGGTCAGGCCTTCTTAAAAGCATGAGAAAGATATTTTGTTAATAATGGCCTCCTATGACTCACAGCCCTGACTTTCCAATCATTGCAATAGTACGTTAAATAGGAAGGCCACATCACCAGTACCTATGTGCTTTGATATACAAAGGGCCTGTTTCACTGAACAGAGAGGCACAATTGCTTAAACGCCAAAAAGGAAACCCTTTCTGCCCCTCCCTCCCAGGCATCCCAGGAGGAAGGATTAAGAAAAGTGGGACGTAATTACCTGGAATTTGGCTCAACTGGCACTTATAATATTAAGAAATAATAACAATAAATTTTTTAAAATCCTTCAGAAATGTACCAAGGTATTTATTCATTACTGACTCAAAAAGAAAATCGTCACCCACCTGTAAAATCGCCAGTGCCCCTACTTGCAAAAGTGACACAAAGTAAATTACTTACGCGCATCAAGCAATTTGTGAGCTCTGATAGGATTGCACCAGAAGATGGTATGAATGCCATGATTTTCAAATCCTAAATGACATTTAGGATTTCTCTGAATCAAACTGCTTGGTGATCTATCTACCCATATTCCCAGTACCATGTATCCATTCATACCTAAATTTTATTGATGATCTTCTTTAGTACGGACCATTTTCTCTTTCATCACCCAAACTTCTATGGCGTATGTAAATATTATCACGTCTCTGCGTATTCTTCCTTTCCTTGTCATTTTTATACAATTTTTATGTGGTCATCTTGACAATCTAGAGCTCCTTTTTCAAAAGCTTGCATTCAGAACTTTTTTTTTTTTTTTATATAAGTAACCTTTGTATCCGTGGCCAAAGACTTTTCAGTATTCTGTTAAAAAGAAGAGATAAAATAAACTAGAAGTTTTCCTAAAGTTAGTATGAAGGTAATTTAGTATGGCAATGCCTTTATCTGTCAGTACTTTTAATGGTTCCTATAGTATTGCTTGATTTTCATGTAGGTTTCTCTTTCTACTTCACATCTATATAGCTAAAAAGCTGAATTTTAACTGTAGTATATTTTACAGAGTTTTAGTAATTTTTATTTACATTTACCATGATTAATACTATGACAAATCTACATGTCATGATCATGAAAACCTTGGGACATTGGAAGCATTGGGAAGAATTGCTCAGTAAAACAATTCTCTTTTTTCATCCATCGTCTGGTCACAGTTCACCTCCTAGCTGAGGAAAAGGTTTTGAGGATGGTCATCTCTACAGTCTCCTTCTGGGTATTTTCAGATGGGCTCCTTTTACTTTGTTTGCTGCTCTGCCTTCTCCTGATTCTCATTTTGGCAATGATTTACAGCTACTAAGATTGATATAACCATACATTTTTAAACAGTGTTGGGAACATCTGTACAGTAATGACATAATTTGGTGGTTACTTGCCTGAGTTGGACTTGTTGTATCTGGAGGTGAAAGCTTCCATTTTCTATTTTCTACATTCCAAAACATTCTGCTAAGCCCTGATGGGGTATCAACTTTTCAGTCTTTCTTGCCCTTCACAGAATTATTTTTTTTCTTTGAAGCTTGCTCTGAGCTCCATCTACTCTGATAAAGAATGTAGGAGATGTATTAAAAATGGGTGGGAATTACAAAAAGAAAGTTTCATTTTAGTATTGGGGAACAGATGCATCAATGATGTCCATCTGATTCTCGTTCCATGATTCTCCTACATGCTATTGTAGCATTTAAAACTCCAACCAGAGTAGGGAAGTTGAAACAGGGATCCTAAATAATACTAGTTTGGTTTAGTATTAAAAGATATATATATATATAAAGTAAAGAAAATTCAGGCAAACTTACAGAGAATCACTGAATCTTCATTATTTATTATACTTTTGCTGGTGAAAATGATTTAGAAGTGACTATATTTTTAAGTTACCCAAAAATACTTACCAAATACGTTTTTGTTTTGCTGATTATTAACATTTTATTCTAGAACTTTCTAAGGAAGATATCTTAATGTTTTCCAGTGTTAAGACTCTTCATACAGATACAGCACTGGAAGAGGGGAAAAAAAAAAAAAAAAGAAAACATTTTTAACCTAAAAAAAATCAGAGGATCTTAATAAAAGAAAATAGTAGTTTCCACTCTCCTCTGAAGGAGGCTATCTTGTTAACTGGGCTAAGACCATATCTTCCTTTGTAGAGTATATGCTCCTTCCAGTCAAAAGTCTGTCTTTGCAGACCTGTTTGTGTTAATGAGAAATAAAGGGGAATTTCCATACTCTGGCACAGTAAAATATCATGCCATACCACTTTTCTCTAGGAGGTGTTTTAAATTTTTGCAACAATTTTGCAAATGTTAGGAATTCTCTGAAGTTCCTGCTATTGTCACTTATAGTTAATGAAAAATGACTGAAATTCTGGGTTTTATGTTTTTAACATGGTATGTATTAGTTCTAACATCAGACAAGAAATTCATTCATGAAAAAGGCTTTGAAGGTTAAAGCTGTGAGTGTTAAAAAATTAATATTTAAAATCATGGTTAAAGGAAGGCAGGGAAAAGAAGCCACCTGTTCTCCCATCCTTCTGTATTAAAGATAGTACTTCTGATGTGAATTCTATGACCAGTTAACAACTATTAATGATAGGGTTATGATTAGAGTAAAATATATTTGAAACCAAGGGTTAGCTAGAAGAATCAGCAACAGAAAAAGACCTTCTGTGTATTTCAGTCTTCCAAAGTAAGACTGTACTATATATAAGAAAAATGTGTATGATAGTATTCCAGTAACAGAGTTATATATGGTGACAGTAGCACAGAAGCTTTCCAGTGAATAATACTATCCCATTGTTTAATATGGAAGCGTAGAACAGAGGTGAAAAAAAGAAGGTATACTATATATAGCCTCGTGGTTCATAAAGTATTTGTACTCCTAATGAATTTTTGGATCCATTACAGAAAGCAGTAGTTAAGAAAAGCAAAAATTAAATACAGGAGACAAATTTGAATGATAATGGTGTACTGAGACGTAAAATTATTTTGGTAGATCTCATAGAAACTTGAAGTCTGCTAACAAAGACCTAGCTATTGTTGCAACAAAAGAGGATTAGTTGTGATTGGCACAGCAACAGGAAAATTGAAGCAGTGGATGTCTGCTACTCTCAATTCAAAGAGAGCACAAGAATATGGTCATGACCCACTGTGTTACTCAGATTTCCATATAAATATTTTCTATAAGTATTTTGTTTAACTGGAGTTTATGGTGTTATTTTCAACTGTGCAATTGAAAGTTTGATTATTTAAAAAAAAAACTTATAATGCATAGGAAACACATGCGCCTCAATTAGGCACTTTGTTGCAAAATAATACATAGTTTACGAATAATTTTGCAAGTAGGAGGAAATGGTAAACTTTGTATGTATAACAAATGATGTATTTAATAACAGCAACAGTTGCTAAATATCAGCAAGATTTCTTTACTTTGTTAATAACAGCCAGAAAATATTATTGATATCTATTCATAATCCCTTTAGGAAATCAGGAATTTCCATCCTCATTTCTGTGACTTGAAAACAGACTAGATCTAGCAGAAAGATATGTACCAGAAAGAAGAAACACAACACCTTAGTGATCATAAAGTCTAGAAAAGATGAGATTTTTTTAGTTCAGCACTATGTTACTGTATCTGTGTATAAACAGCAATCAAAATACATGATACCTCTAGTTTTATTAACTTTGTTCATAACATCTTGGCTTCATATTAGTAAAAGAAGTCATACTTGGTACAGCTCTAGAAAATATGTTCTTTTTTTTAATAGAGAACTTTCCGAACACTTAATTTGCCTTGTTTTGTACCAAGATTTTCTTGCAATAGCTTACAGTTTACCTGATCAGAAACCATGACCAGAGAATACAAAGGCTGTCACTAAAAAGTATCATCACAATTCATTTATGTAGAGAGAATAAAGGAAAAAAAAAATAGTTCCCATGTAACTAGTTTCAGTGGTACAGTGAAAGTTTAAGGTAGTTGCCAATGACACTGAAGTGTCTTTTCTTTCCTTGAGATCAAGGAATTGATCTTGCCTGGTAAAGCATTTTTGTGATAAAAAATTAGACTGATGAACATGTAATGTTGTGTTAGTGGTTTGAGCAGAGATGATCTGTGTGATGCTTACAGGTGACTAAGACTGGTATTAAGTTTAAAATGTCTCCACTTTCAATTTTTTAAGTAGTGTAATTTAGCCTTTGTTTGGTACACTTCAGCTCATACTACGTGCTCAGTTCAGATTGACTGGGATTTACTGTTTGCTTAAAAAGCTCTTAAGAAAAGCGTTTTGGTGAGTATTGAGTGTGTAAATCTGGGCTAGACCCATGCTGAGTGAAGCTGCTGTGCTAGCATTCAAGCTGTCACTATTTTGATTTTATAAGCAAAGAGCGAAAGATGGCAGTAGACAGATGTCACTCACTTTATTGTATGTATATTCAGGTGTATACTCTAAAAATATCTTTTGTATAGGAATTCCAGACAAAATGTTTCTAAGCAGGTATGTGCCTGTTTCTTATTATAACTAACTGACACAAATGGCACTGTATTAATTTAATAATCCAAGTAATGTGTGTGACTGGCCCTATTTTCTCTCTACTGTTGTCTGGAGATGATCTACATTGATACTGCATAAAAACATGAAAGATCATTTGTAACTATTCAAGTTACAATAGGCTTTTTTCCCCTTTTACGTTTGTACCTGAAGTGAATCATTGTGGTTTTCAAAATAAGGTTTGAATGTACTAGGCTTATTTTTCCTTTTTTTTTTCTTTTTTTTTGGGGGGGAAGTGGAGGTTGTGTGTGTATCTCCTCTTCAGCAACCACATAGGAGTTTTCCTGCCAATCTCTATCTTTTTAGGTAGTTGTGTCTGTAAGATATTTGATGAAGTAGATGAAAATTCAATGAAAATTTTAGCAATATGAAAGTTTAAAGGGTTTTTTTTTATTGTTTGTGTGTTCTCTTGAGTTTGTAAAAAACATCCTGAGAAAGTTGTTTCTTTGAAATAAAGTGAGTTCTATTACGTTAAGATAAGCACGTTCAGGAGCCAAAGATATGAATTATCATCAACATAAGAAAAGGGGTTTACCGTCATTAAATTTAAACTGAAACCCAGTATTTTATGCAATAAGGGGATCAAAAACTCCAATAAATTTTATGTTAAAACAAAAGTGCTTGTAAGCTAAGTGATTGAAAATAAATTCAGTCTTGCCCCAGTGTAATTGTGAGGAGTTTATAGTTTGTGTATGGAATCAGGAAAATTTAGGAAGTATTCAAAAATTTCATTGCACTCTTCCGACAACTAAAATGTGTTTAAAGAAAGAAAGTAGAAATGGGGATGCTCTTGCCAAGCTCATTCCACAAATCTGATGCTAAATAGAGTCACCTTAAAGTGTGAATTATGTCAGTTCTGCTACTTCTTTGGGGCTTCCTAGCACTTTAATAGCACTTTGAAATGTGATCTTATACAAGTAAACTGCACACTGCAAAACGAGTTTCTTTTCGCAGCTCTAGCTTGGGGTGTAATAATAAATACATCTACAGTTAAAGCCAATTAAAAAAAATAGAAACAGTTTGGGGGGATTTTAATAAACTGTGGTAATTGGATAATTAGTATAAATTCATGTCACTGCATATGATGTTAAATTGAAAAATATATGATAAATGAATGTCAAATAGCGTTATCTGATTAAATCTGAGTGTATAAAAAATTGTTTTGTTAAAAAGGAGTAGAAGTTAAATGGTGTATGAGTCATTCTGAACATCTCTGTGTAACATGAACCAATAAAAAAGACAGCTGTATGGGAGCATGCTGGAATTTCCATTTGAAATAAGCTGTATCTACTCGGTTGGAGATTTTGAATGTCTAAATAAATTAGCAGTCTTTATTGCAGATTCATACCAAGATAGCGTAACATTACAGATTTTTTTAGGGAAGTAAAAGATTAGTGATGTTTTATGGCTAGCCTCAAGAGCTATAGTACTTTGGCAAAGCTGTTACTTATGTCTAGTTCATGTCTCACATACACAAGATCCAAATTCTCATTACACGACGATGTATAAAATGAAGTTGTTATTGTCACTGGTGGTCTAGGAGTGAGGGGTATTATGGCTCTTTTCTGTATGGTCCCTCTTCAGATTCTTAGGAAGCTTGTAACATTATTAGGTTTCGAAATAGCAAACCAAATTTTTAAGCAACTGACATCGTTTGAAAAGCACAAAGCTGCTGCGTGTTTTCCATAGAGTAATGGATGTTATCATTTATTAGATGTAACTATTTCCTCATGAAGTGAAACTGCAGTCCTTACCATATCCAAGAGAATAAAGGAAAAAAATCACACATCTCTACTTATTTAAGTAGGTAAAGTGTTATTCTATTCCTCTATAGTCAAATAAATAATCTTTTTCTCAGATTTGCTGAATACAGACCAAATCATGTTCAATTTAACTAATGGTTGGGGCTAGTGCATTACAAAGTCTTGTTTTAGTAAGAGATAATCGAGGGTCATCTCTGCACTGACCATTTGTAAGACAAGCTTAGGAAGATACGCACAAAGACTTCCTCAAAAGCTGAGATTTAGTTGGTGTTCTGAATTATGCACTGAATGATCACTTTTTTCCCACTGACAGTAGAGTGATGCTAGCAAGACTACCTTGCTGTGCTGAATAACAGCCTCTGTAAAAATCACTCTTTTTTTTTTTTTCCGTTAGTTTCCAGTCTCCCCAGTATCAAGAAACAGAGGGACCAATTAAATACTTACAATGTCTAATGGTTGCTAGGAGGTTTGTTTCCATGGTCAGCCTACATTAATAACCACGAGCCATTGTCTGGTGTTATGTTCTTCATAATAGTTTCTTTTGAGATCCTGTCACTTTTCACTGTATATACTGTGCCACTATTTACTATATTGCACTGTGGTTTTCTTTCTTTAAGCTTTGACTTGATTTACAATTTTCTGTCAGGCTTGTCCTTCAGCCAGTGGATTTTCACTAGATTAATGATTTGTTCTTATTGCAGCTGTAAAATATGAGATTGAAAAAAGGTAGGCAAAATTTCTGCTTAGGAAAGTTAGGTTTTGTTTTCCATCTTGAGCTAGAAGGAAACTTTTAAAATCTTGGATTTGTGTCAATGCAATTATTCTCAGGTTTCTTTATGGAATTTAATTTCTTTCTGACATGCAATATCAAACCAGAGTTGCATTGCTCTGCCAACATGAACAGAGGAACTGATTACTTGGAAAGTAGGAGCTGTAACATTGACATTAGCATGAAAAGCCTGAGCTGAATTTATCTGGCAAGCCAAGCATATATCAATAATTATTTTAAAAAATGTTTTCAGTTAACCCTCAAAAGATTATCTACTCTTTGCGTCCTTGTAATATAGTAAGTTACAGATACTGATAAATAAATATGTAAAATATGGATGAAAGTACAACATTTGTATTACTGGTACTTCCATGAGTCGACTGAAATCAAATGCGGAAAGAATGGAGGATATATAGAAAAAAAGGGGGTTATGTATACTGGCTGTGTTTTACAAGGAAACAACTGTTTCAAAAATATCTAAGTGACTGCAGTTATTGATGCAGATTTCCCTTAGCAGACCAATGCAATATTTGATTTCTTAGGTGCAAATTATTTTACTGTTTGGATCAGAGAGATATATATATATTTTTTTTTTTTTCCCTTTTCCCATAAGAAAATCAAGGTTTCTCTTTGAAGAGGAGGAGGGGAAAGTCCTCACCCAAATTGTGTTACCATTATTGCTAAGCTAATATAACAGTGTTACAGCATTGGCATTATTAACCATCAGTAAAAAGTTATCAACCAATATGATTTTCTTTTTTGTTGTAGGTTTGTCAAAGATTAAAAATAGAAATACAGGTTTCATGTTTAAGCAAAAAGCTATTGGTTAAAAATATTTGGTACTTGCTAATTCCATGTATCAAGGACCCAGTAAGCTCAATTTATTCTGTCTGAGGGTAATGTAACCAAGAATTCACATCTCCAGTTCCTATGTGGGAGTTGGACATTCTTTTCTGGAACAATTGTGTTTTCTAATTTTAAAAATATATATTAAAAAAATCTTAGGTCAGTTCTGGGTCTAATGGCTTTAGAACACCTTAGTCTAGACTGCATTCCTAATTCAGTTTTCTGGACTTCTTAAATTCTCTGAACTGAATTCTCAGTTATGTGTTACAAGTGAGATTTTGTCAAGGAACAGTGTGGATGCACCAAGTGAAAAGGAAAATAAAGACATGATACTTTTCATTTGGGGGAAGGTTTTTCTGAGGGGAAGGTTGTGATCTGTAGATGAGAGAGTATGGAAGATTTGGAGTACGGAAGTTTTTTGCATAAAGGAAATAATTTTATTTAAGGGAGCAGTTTATAAACAATAAATTTACTATGGTCTAATCCCTCCCCCCCAACAAAAAAAAAACCCATCTATATGTTGATTAACAAATTCAAGCAGTCTCTTATATATTCTCCTGTGGGGAAGAGCTGGCAACAGTATTTCTACAGCTGTTAATGAAGAAGGACAGGCAAATGATCATAGACTTTCTCATATGCAAAGCATTAGCATATGAAAGCAAGTTATAAAACCTTTAGGTTTCTATTGTATTAGCGCTAACACAACTCAGCAAAGATTCACTGTGAAGTGAATGTTTTCTTTCCATATTCCTTTACTTGTTATTTCTGATAAATATCATGATTCTTAAATGTCAAGTCCTTCAACAGAATAGAGTTGCAGTGGAGTCATTGTTACAGTAGTTCAATTCTATCTTTTTTGATGCGTTACAAAAATAATTAGTTTCTGAACTTAACTGTATAAATACTATGCCATTTCTATTTGAGTAGTAGGCTATTTAATAAAAATTGAGCTTTTAGCAAAGTTTTTAGGGTCATCAAATATTTTTTCAAAAGGTTAAACCCTTTTCTATATGTATTACTGTTAATGCTTGAAGACTCTGGTTCAATGATGTTTGTGTGTGTCTGTATAGCTGCAGTTCTTTTCAGTGACTTAGCTTGCAAGTTATTCTGTAAAACACTAAATATATGTCAAGGTTCAGTGTCAAAGAACTCCTTATAGTTCAGCATCCCTTAATGCTGCTTATAATATTAGGTTATCTTTGTATTGAATTGTTTGCTTTAATTAACAAAACAAACATTGAACTCAGTATAACAGTGAGATAGGGACATTTGTTTTGTAGCTGTAAAAAAAAACCTAAACCAAACAACAAAACAAAACCTAACAACAGGTAAAGCCACCCAGAAAATTCAAACTCTCTCAGTGATGAAATGCCAATGTCATGTGAGAATCCTACTAAAATACTGATGTCTCAGTAGAGTAACCACAGGGATGTTTTGTCCATGATTTTTTAAGAAAAAACAAGGGAGAAGCCATAATACAGATATCTGTTTACTTAGAAAATAGCTATGGTACCTAAAGGTATCATCGCACTACAATGAATCAGTCAAAGGCTTGGAACAGGTAAGTATGAGGTAAGTATGCTTCAGAGTGGTCTCTAGTAACTTAGCATAAGGAATGTTAAATTAAACTAGTCTCCAGGCTGCATTGGAGCAGCTAGATATTAATACACTCCATCCTATGTCCTGTTTGGTTCAAAAATGCCTTTAGCAGAGATCAGGCAAAAAATTTTAAACAGCAATAAAATTAGTCCTTTCCCAGATCAAATGTCAGTACCTCTAGTGTGGCTCTTTTGAGCAGCTGTTCTTCATTTTTCCAGTAAGAAGTAGGACGAGCAACACTTTGAAAATGTGTTTAGCTAGTAAGGGGAAAACGGTTAATTGAACTTATTGCTTAATACACTTTGGAAAGAGATAAAGATAACAACTATACAACTAAGAAAATGTTTTGAGTTATTCATGTGGGTTTTTTTTAAGGGAAATCCAGTTGTATTGGTTCACATAACTGAAGTTTAAAAGTAAGCATTAAAGGGGATTCTTTTTTTATTTTTGTAATGATAGCTTATGTAATGGCATATTGAAGACTTGGTAGAAATATTGTCTGTGTAACTTAATAAAGAAAGCTATAGTTACCTTAAGAAAGGCAAGTTATTAACAGTCTTATCAGGTGGGTTAATTTTTAGATGGGTTATTTCCTTCTCTTAATGAGCAACGAGCAGAATCATCTGATGTGCCATGTGGAATTTAGTTGCCCAGACACCTTTGTGTGAAGAAGTACAGTGAGATAGATGTTTTTTAAGTAACATTTTGAGTATATTTAAGGAAATAAAACTGAAAAATTAAAGGGAAGTTCATATATGTGGTGAGCAGAGATTTATGTCTCACTGAGGCAGTGAACTCCTTTCCCAGTAATGCTTTGCGGCTCCCATGGGCCTTTGCATAGA
>JAVSBS010022896.1:90689-102172 GCA_033124195.1 Coracias cyanogaster | reverse complement strand
CCCAGCTCCTTCAGCCTTTCCTCATAAGGGAGATGTTCCACTCCCTTAATCATCTTGGTGGCTCTGTGCTGGACTCTTTCAAGCAGTACCCTGTCCTTTTTGAACTGAGGAGCCCAGAACCAGACACAGTATTCCAGATGTGGTCTCACCAGGGCAAAGTAGAGAGGGAGGAGAACCTCTCTCGAGCTACTAACCACAAGTCTTCTAATACACCCCAGCATGCCATTGGCCTTCTTGGCCACAAGGGCGCATTGCTGGCTCATGGTCATCCTGCTGTCCACCAGGACCCCCAGGACCCTTTCCCCTATTTTCAACTTGTTTACCATCGATAAAATCTCAGGACTTAGATGCAGAAAACCTGTGGACATTATCTTTTTAAATGAAATGTCTTGATATCACCAGCAAACTCTGATCCAATATTAAAGCCATGTTTCTCCAGCTGTGAATAACATGCTACATAGAACGTAGCTCTGCTCCTGGCTTGCAGCACAAAACAACCAGCAAACTAAAAAACTCGCCAAATTACTTTCAGCTACTTTTTAGTGTTTATGCAGACTTCTTTTTTTCCCTATGGGATTATATACAAACTTAATCGTTTTTTTCTTTAGCCCAACAGTTGCCTACAGACTTTTTATCCTGTGTAATGTTCAGAAGAGGGTATTGCCATGATGTGTAAATGAGGCATTTAGCCCAAGTGGAACCTCTTTGAAGACAAACAATACTGAAGTTGTTACCGGCTAATGGTTTCAATTTGTAAACTTTTTGGGAAATAACCACATTTTTTCCTTAAATCTGTCTGAAAAGCAGAGTTTCCTGTTCATGAGAACTCTTGCTTTTTCCAATGAAAGTGGCAGCAGCTCAACTTAGTGAGAGGGGCTTTAAATGGAAGGACTTGATGGGTGGGGTCCAAAACGGCAACGCTCATGCCATCCCATCCAGTTGGGGAATAAGCCAAGCCAACAAGAGCAGTGACAAATGTTCCTTAGTTGCCTTTCAAGATGTGAGCTAGAAGACCAACCAACTCGAGGATGTATATGGTTATTATGGATCTCTTGCACTCCTCCAGGGAAACCTGCATGCTCAATTATCTCTCTGAAATACCTGCACATCGATGCGTTCAGCATGGGGAATAAACAGGAAGAACTGGAGATCTATATGCAGTTGCAGGACCATGATCTCATTGCAGTTATGGAGACAGGGTGGGATAGCTCCCATAACTGAAATTCTGTCATGGATGACAACATCCTTTTTAGGAATGATAGGCCACCAAAGCCAGGTAGTAGGGTTGCTTTTTATGTGAGAGAGCAACTGGGATGTATCAAGCTCTGCGTAGCGGGGCAGTGAAGAATGAGTCAAGGGCTTATGGATAAGAATAAAGGGGCAGGCTAATATGGGTGACACCATTGTGGGTGTTTACTACAGGCCACCTGATCAGGAAGAGGAGGCCAATGAGACCTTCTACAGACAGCTGAAAGTAGCTTCACAATCACGGGCTCTGGTTCTCATGGGGAACTTCAACCACCCTGATATTTGCTCAAAAGGCTACACAGCCAGGCACACGCAGTCCAGGAGTTTCCTGCAGAGCACTAATAATAAGTTTTTGACACAGGTGGTGGAGGAGCCAATGAGGAGAGGTGTGCTGCTGGACCTTGTACAAAAGAACAAAGAAGGTCTGGTTGGGGATGTGAAATCTGGGGGCAGCCTTGACTGCAGTGACCATGAGATGGTAGCGTTCAGGATCCTGTGTGGAAGAAGCAGGGCAGTAAGTAGGATTAGAAACCTGGACTTTAGGAGAGCTAACTTTGTCCTCCTCAGATACCCATTTGGGCGAATCCCATGGGTTAGGACTCCCTGCAAGCTCAAGATCGCTGCATCCCTATGAGTAAGAATCAAGTAAAGGAGACAGAAAACATTAATGGATGAGAAAGAAGCTTCTGGAAAAACTCAAATGGAAGAAAGACATTTACAGTATGTGGGAAAAGAGACCAGTCATTTGGGAGGAATACAGGAATGTTAGAATCTGCAGGGATAAAACAAGGAAGCTAAGGCCCAGTTAGAATGAAATCTGCCAAGTGATGTCAAAGAAAACAAGAAGGGCTTCTTCAAGCACATCAACAGCAAAAGGAAGAATAGGGAAAATATGGTCCCACTGCTAATGAGGTGGGTGCCCTGGAGATGGAGAATACCAAAAAGGCAGAGTTACTGAATGCCTTCTTTGCTTCAGTTTTTAACTGCTAAGACCAACCCTCAGGAATCCCAATCCCTTGAGGAAGAGAGAAAGTCTGGAGAAAGGAGGACTCTCCCTTGTTCAATGAGGATTGGGTGCTGAAACAGCTCATTCTGGATGCCATCTCTAAGCATGTGGAGGAAAAGAAGGTTATTGGGAGAGGTCAACATGGATTCACCAAGGGCAAAGTATGCCTGACCAATCTCATAGCCTTCTGTGATGGCATGACATGGCTGAGTAGATGAGGGGAGAGCAGTGGATGTTGTCTACCTCGACTTCAGCAAGGTTTTTGACACTGTCTCCCATAACGTCCTCATAGGGAAGCTCAGGAAGTGTGGGTTAGATGAGTGGACAGTGAGGTGGATGGAGAACGGGCTGAATGACAGAGCTCAGAGGGTTGTGTTCAGCAGCGCAGAGTCCAGCTGGAGGCCTGTTGGTAGCGGTGGTCCCCAGGGGTCAGTGCTGGGTCCAATCTTGTTCAACATGTTCATTAGTGACCTGGCTGAAGGGACAGAGTGTGGCCTCCACAAGTCTGCTGTTGATACAAAACTAGGAGGAGTGGCTGACACACCAGAAGGCTGTGCTGCCATTCAGTGAGACCTACACAGCCTGGAGAGTTGGACAGAAGGGGACCTAATGAAGTTCAAGAAGGTCAAGTGTAAGGTCCTGCACCTGGGGAGGAATAACCTCATGCACCAGTACAGGTTAGGGGCTGTTGACCTGCTGGAAAGCAGCTCTGTGGGGAAGGACCTGGGAATGGTCAAGAAGGCCAATGGTATCCTGGGGTGCCTTAAGAAGAGTGTGACCAGCAGGTTGAGGGAGGTTCTCCTTCCATTCTACTCTGCCCTAGTGAGGAAGTAGTGGTGTCCAGTGGAGTGTGGTGTCCAGTTCCAGGCTCCCCAGTTCAAGAGAGATGAGGAACTGGAGGGAGTCCAGTGGAGGCTACAAAGGTGATGATTAGGGGACTGGAGCATTTCTGTGATGAGGAAAGGCTGAGAGAGCTGCGTCTGTTTGGCCTGGAGAAGAGAAGACTGAGAGGGGATCTTGTCAATGTTTATAAATATCTAAAGGGCGTGTGTCAAGAAGACGGGACCGGAATCTTTTCCATAGTGACATCTGGATGTAGATCACTATATGGGGGTCAGCCCTAGTGTGAGAGGTTCCAGAGACCTACCAAGCAGATTGTTTGAGACATGGCGAAACAGTCTCCTGAGCAGGTTAGATGATCTTTGGGTGAAGTGGTCCTTGAAGAGCAGCGAGGTTCCAGGTTTCATGGCAGCTTGGCAGGAAGTAGAGGTGGTTTGGAGATAGACTCTGGGATGATAGAAGTTCACCAAACCAAAGTAAATTAAAATCAGCATCTTGATACTAACGCACTGGCTTTGCTGGAACATTTCAAGCAGCTCTAAGTTCGTAACTAGCTTCAGAAATACCAACCAGCAAGGGACTGACTTTTAAAAATAATTTCCTAGGTCATGCATAGTTTTAGAGATTCTTATTGTGCAAGTATGCGTTGCTGCTCTGCTTTAGATTCTGCATACCTGAAGATGCTGGCTCTGTGGGGTTTGATTAATACCATGGGGTACTATTCAAGTCAAGGAAATCTAACTTTAAAAAAATTATATGTCATGTCCTCAGGCTTCCCTGCAGTATCCCAAATCGGAATTGGCAGGTTACATGCCATAATCTCTTTTGAAATGTTTCAGTAGGCATTTTTTAACTTCCTGTAGCTGTTTTTTTAATTCCTGCAGCATAGGATAAATGGCATTATGTTTAAGAAAACGCACCTTGAAGGTGTAAATTTACATATTCACATTTTCCCAAATTGACTACAACATATTTCTCCTTGTTCCTGTTTAAAAAAAAAAAAAAACAAAGCCACAAACAAACAATAAAAACTAAACCCCTTATTCTTAAATTGCCTATGGAAGTCCTTTGCAAATCAGTGCAGGAAGAATGCAAAAAATCCTGCATAGCTACTACAAGGAAACACACTGTTTTGTGGATTATGAACTAACATCGTGACTTGAATGTGGAACCTGATTAGGGCTGGAAGCAGAGTGATGGAACTTCGTATTCTTATCATAGGTTAAACAGGTTGTTTTCAGGGTGGCTCTTGTTTTACGTTTTAGTGGCCTTTATCTCTAACTACCTTCAATTGTACTTGAAATTTATTCCCACAGTCTGACACTTCACACTACTGAAATACTTGATATCTTGCACAGGTACACTCAGCATCCTCCATCCATTGTGTTCCATTGCCTAGCTGCTAGTGACATAGGCTGTGGGTAATTCTGAACTCTGTGTGCCGAAAGGCCAGTGTTTCCACTAAATTAAGCAAATAGCAGTAAAAGTGTATTGCAGCCTCAGCAGAAACACTAATGCGGGTTCCTCTCTCCTGTCACAGTTTCTCATGAAAGTTGATAAGATGTTTTGAAATGGACTAATGGATCTAGAAGCAACGGGGAAGAGATTGTGGAGATAAAATGGACCTGAAAGGCAAAGACATAGATTTTTCCCTAGGAAGGCAGGCTGAGCTGTCATATGCAGAGCCGAGCAGGCAGGAGTGTTCAGTGGAGATTCTTGCTCACTGTCAACTGAATACCTACTTATATCGCTGCAAAATGACTTTGAAGAAGGTATGAAATCCTACAAAATCTGATTTGAAAACTATTACATTCATTAGGCATGGATGGAGATGACTGCTGAAGATGGAAGTAGCAGGACGTCAGACACCATACTTTGCTAGTGACTTATGCACAAATAGACCTGTGTGGTTATAACTAATTTTGAAATTCCCCATCATATTGAAATGTGGTCAGTCAGCTGTAGCTGACATCGTAGAATTGCTTTATTTCATGGATGACATATGAATATCTGTATGGTTATGGCCTTTTCCATATATTTTGGCAAATGCATTCTTCCAGTATAATATTTATGTAAAAATAACTGCTTCAAATGCAAATACAGTAGTTGGCAGTACAATACTTTTGACTCTTCAGTAATATATCACAGTATTTGGATGTCACACCTGCTAGCAGAAATGCACAGGACATACTGCATGTAGCAATGAAGCAGCAACTCTCTTGCCTTTGCTCTGCATTCACACCATTGGGAACTCATTTCTAATCATCAAATCGCTATGATTTTAATTGAGAAAGTAGCTCTGCAAATAAGTCGTTTCATGCGTTCAAAGCATCCCTTGAATGATACTAGCAGACCTATTACAAAGAGGCCGCATAAATTTACTTCAAAAGTTAAGTTAGACATGCTGCGTTACACTGGCACTGAGCATGCGGTTCGTGTTGGATACAGCTAGCTTTGCCTCCAACTGTTGTGTCCGCTGGTTGTAAGAGTGAGGACCAGGTTCATAAGAGCACCAAACATGCTGCTGAAGCAAATTATGAGGCAAAGAAAGCCTGTAATAGAGAATGGTGCATTAGCGTTGGTTCTGAAGACCGGAATAAGAAGGCTATGCTGGTAGCCACATTACAACAGACAAGGCTAAAAGCCTGTGCGTCCATTTGAGGCAGAAGGAAACTTAGGACAAGTCACTGTTAGCTTGAGCCACCCGTAGAATGTGTTGCAGACGCAGAGAAGCAAGCTCTTGGGGGAAACTGATCTTTTTCTCTGCTTTCCCATCATCATTCTTTCTTGGCTGTTAAAGTGAATGAAGTCTTTTATTCTCAAAGACGTGTTAATAACAGGTATGTCACATAAAGTGTGACTAATCTGTTAGAACAGACTCTTGGGACATGAGTCTTCCATTTTGCAGGCAAACACAAGATTCTGGCAATAAATGGTCTTTGCTATGGGTACTGCCAACGGGGTATACGTGATCTTCAGACTGATGAATGCCTTTGACCTTTCCAGGAAGAAACCATATAGGTCATGAACTTGTGCAATCAAGTTAGAGTATTTGGGGTGAGCCCCCACCGTAAATTCTCAAATGGACTTTTCTCTCAAAACCCCCACTTGTTTAGAGAATTGAACCATTATTCAAGGGAATTCCTGCCATCATTTAATGATGTAGCCATTTATTCTATAAACTAAAGATGAATTGAGAATTTTAATCAGTTCTGATGTAGGAAAGTACTTTCATCTCTTTCTCCTCCCATGTAAGAGACTCGCTGAAATAAAGACAGAAGCAGACAGAAGAAAGAAGCAGAGCAATACGATCTGTTTATAATTCTGTAAACCAGAAGTAATTTTAAAGTCCACACCTGTTGAAAATAGAGATGGATTAGCTGAAGCCAAAATCTGCAATACTGGACTTCTGGTTGGATGCCTCAGTAGGTACACAGTCCTTTTTTTCCTCTAATTTCCTGGTTATTTAGTATGACTAGGAAGCAACATTTGAACTTCTTAATAAGGAGAACACTTCCCAGAAAGTACTTTATCTCTTTCAGTTATTATTACTGAAAATATCTAATGATTGTTACCATCTGGATATTTTAAGCAGGTTCACTCAGACTAATGCAAGTCTGCATTATTCTATTCAGCTCCTTTTAGCAGAATAATCCTTTTGTGAGTGAAAAGCAGCAGCTGGTTCCAATTTTATAAGAGAATCTTGTGGTTTTCATCAGGTAGCGGAAAAAAAATTCTGTAACTATGGAAAAAGCTGCAGTGTGAGCTATTAGGCGCTGCAAAATTCACTCCAGAGAAGCCCATATGAATACCCGAGTTACAGAAAAGACTTCTCATGAACATTACAATTTAGACTCAGTACTAATCATTAAACAAAGATCTTTGGGAAATCTTGCTTCATAGGTTCAGGTGTTCAAAGAATTACTGTTTGCTACATTATCTCTAAGTAAAAAAATGTGCTGAATGCCAGTCATGCTTTTCTTTCTGATACAAATCAGAAATGCCTCCAGTTGTCTCTAGAAGAGTAGTTACATATCTAATTTGGCTGGTGTGCAGGGATTGGGCATTGAAGGCTACAAGACATGTGGGGCAGGGCTGTTGTAAGAACTGGGTCCAGCGTGAGGAAACCTTCACATCCTTCCACCCCTCACAGCACCTGCATTCACCTGAGGTGGGGCTGCCCTGGCTTGCTTTCTCTTACTGCACAGCCCATCTTGTTTCCACTGGGAGTGTATCTACGTAGTGCAGTGAAAGCACTCCCATCATGGTAGCCACAGTGCTGAGGTGCCTTAGTATGGCTGGACAGCTTCCAGTTCAGGACGTACCACACAGCTATAACCCTTAATGTGGTTCCACACTATGTGGCTTCAGGATAAGTATGAGACTCAAAGGTAAAATCTTCCCCAGTCATGGTATAAGTGTTGGTATTTAAATTGTTTTTCAGTGAACAAGAGCGTCCTCGGCATAATATGCTGCTTATGCACCACAGCTACTGTCACACTGTAACTGAGACTGCCACCAGTGCTCATTAGATTGGAGGTATCAAAACATTTATCAGACTATCATCAAACTCTTAAATAAGAAGCATTCTTGCCTGTCTTCCTTTTGACACAAATTTTGTACATGTCATTTTCCTGAATGGTCTCATGGCCGAACGGTTTTGTTTTAGAAAGAAAGGTGCCTATACGTGAGAATTATATGATCAGAAGTGAGCACATAAACTGAAACAAATGAATACTTTGATTAAAGGAACTTAAAGTTCACCATCATGATTAATGGTTCTCTAAGCTTTTGAGAGTGCCCCGATAACCGTGTATTAAATCAAGAAGGTTTTTTAATATGCTCTATTGGCAGATGTTCACTAGAAGTACCCATTTATGAAGGATGTATGTGTTTTCTCAAGTTCTTTAAAGATCAATGTTTGCACATATGCATATGCCTTCCTACAGAATAAAAATCTTCTTATACTGCAGTAGTAAATATGTTTTGGTGTGCTCAGTGTTGTGGACTTCTTGAGTTGGCCCCATCCCATTTTTAGACTTCAATCTACAGAAAAGGGTTATGCTTTTCTATATTTAGGTGAGCAACTCTGAACAACCTGGCTTTCCTCCTAGATTATGTACATTATGACTTTTTTGAGCTTCCCTATTGTATTATTAGTCCAATGAGTTGTACCAGTACATTGGTTTGACATGACATTAAATCAGTGCAAAAATTTTTGGCTGTGCTCTGCCTACGTTGCATCATACTGTGCTACCAGCCCAACGCCGTCCTGCGAGTGATGGAGGTAGACACAGCACAGGAACAGCTTCCAGTGAGGGAAGGCTGTCATGAAGGCTCTTAGGGCAGTGCCAGGCCTCAGAGAACTTGTATGTAGCATGAGTCACTGGTGTCCTGAAGCTTTTGATGAGCTACATAAGTGTACGTATGCCTTAACAACTCTAACTTAGTAGAGACTGAAAGCATGGAAGCTTCAGCTGCTAAAATTCATGCTGCCATGCTCATGCATGCTTTTAGTAGAGGTGTGTAGTGCACTCCTTGGACATAACTGGGAAATGAGCTCAATATGTTTAGTCGGGCATCTACACAAACATTAAACTTTTGTGAATAGTAGATTAGAGGAAAGTGCCCACTTGAAACCCATTTCGTGGAAGCTTTTTTTTAAGGATATATGAAACAGTTGAAATATATGAATTTATGATGTGTGATATGGTTTACCATACATGAAATGTTCGGGTATTACAGGAAGGAAATTAATTGGGCCAGAGATCCTTCTAAGTGTTTTGTAAGTGTCCCCTGAATTGTTATATGTGCCTTTTTGTGTTCAGGAAAGAGACATGTTAGCACCGCTTCTGACTTTTGGATCTCTTTTAAAACCTCAATTACAGAGAGTTTAATTTGTGGAATGAATCTTTCTGGCCTGAAAGTAGAGCAATTTGATTAATTCCACTATCAATGCTGTGCTCTTACGTGTGTAATCTACATGCAAATATAGGTGCAGTCTGTGAAACGGCAGGTACTGATAAAGATGTCAACTTAATTATTCAAACAATCTAAGAGTTCAAGGCTAGTAATAAATCATTTCCACCATCATCCTTCATATCCACTTCTTGGAATTTAGCAGAAAATTAGCCTGTCTTTGGAACAACCAGAAAAGAGGTCACAAAAATAATGCTCTAAGCATCACAAAAATTCCCTTTTTTACCACTGATGCTCAGAAGCATCATCTCCTCATCCCATTCACATCTATTAACAGGAGTCAAGGACTTATATATTAATGAGGAATGTCTTTTGTTGCTTTTTTGGCTTGATTTGGCACGGGGTAGTGTATCACTGCTTTAGCTAAGGCAGAACTTGTTGCACATGTGCCCTTCTTGGTGCTATTCTTGTTACATTTGCATCTTATCCATCCAGGCCTAAAGCTTAGATTTTGCTGTATGGTTTTAACCATTTTATTGCAGTTTCAGGGGAACAGCTATACACATTTTCTCTCTCATTTTAAAGCCCTGAAAACAGATTGCAGGCAGTGAGCCGAACTTGCAGCAGCTGATGTGGTGTACATTTATGCTCATGGCTCATTTTTTCAAATGTGGGAGAATCCTAGAATCATAGAATGGTTCGAGTTGGAAGGGAAGTCCCTTTTGGGTTCACTTCGTAGCACTCACAATGCTGTCTCAGCTGAAGACAAAAGGAGATAAGAATGCAAGATGTGCTTATTGTGTTACTCACATTACATCATGAATTGGTTGGAATTATTGGTGCATGACTCTAAATCGGGTTCTGGAGATTAAAAAAACAAAAAACAAAACAACACAGCATGGTATATGGTGTAATTCCTGGAGGGAAGCTTCAAAAAAAGATATTTTCCCATGGACATACCTTCTTCCTTCAAAAACAGGAAAATGATCTTAAAGTGTTTCGTAAGTTATATTTCTTCCTATTTGCAGCGAGTATTTGCTCCTTAACAAAGGAAAGAGGTAACGCCCAGGGAAACGGTGTTTACAGATTCTAAGAGACAGATTAGTGAACTGTTGTCCTTGTAATAAAATTCAGCACATACAGTGAATAACTTGTCGTTTAGTGAAACATGACACAACATTGATTGAAGCTACCAATTACATCAAGACATTAAACATACCCTTGTGACACTCTATTAGGAATCGCGGTTGAAATGGCAAAACTTGCTGGTAACAGCAACAGAGCTCAAGATAAACGTTGTCCTTAACTTATACCATGGTGACACTGATTGTTCATATCACACAGTGACTAAAGCCTTCTGAGAAGACATATACGCAAAGGTACAATCTTCTTGGTGATCTGGGAGATGCAAGTATTACTTTGGAAGTAAAAAACTCACATCCTGTTTATATAAAAATGCCTCCAATTGGCACTGAAAGAAGAAATTACAGAAGTGCTAGTGATTAATATATCTGGAAGGGGGCTAATTTTTTGTGATATACAGTAAAATCCCAGAAGAGAAATTAAAAGAGGTTGAGAACTAACGTTTGAATAGCAAACTGAAGATACAATCTATGACAAGTATGTAAGACACATAAGTGTTTCTGAAGCATTATGCTTCTGAGTGTGTTTTATTTAATGCCAAATCTCAAAAGTTAAGGCTGAAACACTAGAGGTTTTTTGAGGTGCAATTCTGGATTGACTGATATTTCATATAATAATGTTAATTCCCAGCCTCTTGGTTAATGAGTAGAGCTTAACAGCGTTCTCTGGCATTACCAGGAATCAGCTCATCTGTGGCCCACCTAAAGCTCAGCTGTCTGCTGTTGTTTTCTCCCTTCAAAATCAGTATAGATTTTTGTACCAAAAATGATCATACATTAGAAGACATAGTAGATCTTCTAAACTTGAATTTGGCCCATTATTCTTTTAAAGTGAAGAGAGGAAAAATTCCTTATTCTAACGAACATGGCAAAGAAGTCTCAGAGAGTTCTTTTACAGCTGACTTTTTAGGTAACAATATGGCACTATGTCAACTTGTCTCTAGCTATAAACACCAAAATCAGTTGCATCCACAGGGATGTGTCCTGATGCTTATGAAACAGCATGTCAACAGATGGATTTTGTACTGTCGATATAAGATTCCCAGTCATAACACAATCCTCTTTTAACTTTGGTTATTTTTAAAAGCCCGATTTAAAAAACATGACAAGCATCAATGCTTAATGCAAATGCCTAGCAATAAATGTTACCTGGTAACCAAATGGATGGTATGTTGGAGAAGGAAGTGACAACAGGAAGTTAGCATATGCCAGATGAGCTCCTAGCAGATATAGAGGCGGACATGGATTTTGCCACATAGAAAGAAAAGATCATCATTACTGTAGTGGGTCTGGCTGAGCTGGTTTTCCACATAGCAGCAGTGTTTTTG
>JAVSBS010022896.1:53278-79698 GCA_033124195.1 Coracias cyanogaster | reverse complement strand
GCATTTTGTTCCTCCTTCCCAGGTGCAGGACTCTGCACTTATTCTTGTTGAACCTCATGAGGTTCCTCTTTGCCCAGTTCTCCAGTCTGTCCAAGTCCTGCTGAATGGCCGCACAGCCTTCAGGTGCATCAGCCAAACCTTCCAGACTTGTATCATCAGCAAACCTGCTGAGAAGACACTCTGTCCCTTCATTGAGGTCGTTGATGAACACATGCACACACACTGAAAAATGCAGATACAGAAAAAGCTTCAAAAGCTTCATATCTGGCTGTCACAAAACCTCTAGAGCAACCTTCTAAAACCTAGCTAGGTTTTGGAGTATTCTGTTAGAGTATTCTATTCTTAGAAACAAAATGATAATGTATGTAATACAGATTGTCTAAGCTGAAAATATCATTAGTACCTTCATAAATGTACACAGATTTTGTGTTGTTATTGCTGCAGTTAATATTGTGGTTTTAACTGTTTTCAGACTGCAGGTAGAGTAGGGAAAATTTTCAAAGCAGCTTTCTCTTGCAGAATACGTTGCCTTGGTATTGTCTGCTTTTTCCCTCCTGAAACGGCAGATAGCATTAAAAGGCAAAAAAGTATCTCTTCCACAAGCTCAGGGTGATACTTTCAAATGCTGTAGGTGCCTATGTGCGGTTACTATCTTTTTTTGGTAATGTAACAGGACAGAGCTATTCAGGCTACATTATCTTGCCCTCTTTATGGCAAAGGCACAAAGACAACTAAAAGCACCCAAATATAGAGCCTGTCCTAATAATATCAAAGAGATTTCGTGTGTAGGAATCAGATGTCAGTCTAGATACGGGCTGGACATTGCCTTAGCAGGACTAAAAAAATGAAAACACTGTTAGATGTGGAAACAAACTCTTGCACCTTCTCCCAGGTTTTTCAACTGAGATTTGTAAAGTATGAGTATCTTCCTCCCTTTGTGAACTAGTTCTAGGTACACACCATCATAAGGGGATTAGCAAAAAAAGTCCCCAACTTATTAAATGTTTCTATGGGCCATGAAGTCCAGCAGCCCTTTTGATAGTGGACTAAACTGGGTGACTGGAGAAAACAGGATCATATATGTTTCTCCAAGTACTCTCCCCAGCCTCCAGCTTTTAGCAGCATAAAGACTTACATTAGGAAGATGTGGGTTTTATATATTCAGAGCCCTCAGTGGAATCCTCTACACAGAATTTGACAATAAACCTGCATAAACTTTACGCATTTTCACTTTCCAGGAACAAGGAAATTACCTGTGTTCCCTTGTGTGTAGAATGGCCCTCTTCTCTTCAGTAGGGACCCGCCTCATTCTAGCCCCTTTCGAGGTCCTCTCCTCTCCTCTTTTCTCTGCCATTTTACACAGATCCTTCATATCCTCCTCCAGACTGAAGAGATTTGGTTTATTTAGTAATTTCTTACATGGAAAATGTACTGTACCTGGGACCATGCTTTCTACTTATCTCTGAAATCTGCTGTTGCTTTTATAACTTTCTGGAGATTGCAGAACCAACCATAATGGCCATAGGAAAAGGTCTCTTCTACACCATAGCCATTTTATGCACCAGACTTCATTGATACACAATATGACACCGTAGAAATCTTAGACTGGGCTCCTATGAGTGCAACTCCTTCTTCAGTGGGTTTCATGAGCAAAGTCAGGTGTAACACACCACAACCGTTTGCCTGAAGGCAGCAAGCACATGGATTACCATGATCTGGTCTTTGTCTGGGAAAAAAGGACTAACGAATGGTTAGGTGCTGGAGAAAGTCCAGAGAAGGGCAATAAAGCTGGTGAGGGGTCTGGAGAGCATGCCCTATGAAGAGCAGCTGAGGGAACTGGGGCTCTTTAGTGTGGAGAAGAGGAGACTGAGAGGAGACCTTATTGTTCTCTACAACTACCTAAAAGGAGGTTGTAGCGAGGCTGGTGTTGGTCTCTTCTCCCAAATTAGTAATGATAGGACAAGGGGAAATGGCCTCAAGTTGTGTCAGGGGAGGTTTATATTAGATATTAGGAAGAAATTCTTTCCTGAAAGAGTGGTTGGGCACTGGAACAGACTGCCCAGGGAGGTGGTGGAGTCACCATCCCTGGAAGTGTTTAAAAAACGAGTAGATGTAGCACTTGAGGCGATGGTCTCATGGCTAGAGAGATGTTAGGATGAAGGTTGGACTTGATGATCCTAGTGGTCCTTTCCAACCATAATGATTCTGGGATTCTGTGATTCTAAATACAAGATGGAGAAATTAATTTTTGGAAACTGTTATGTAATTGAACAAAATGACTGTGAAATAACATTACAGGCAATCAAAACCAGGTAGTAGTGTTTCACCTCCACTTTGGACAGATTTAAATGACTGTGGATGAGGGAAGTTGGTGAGAATGATGTGTCTGGAATTCCAGACAAGAAATCATAGACAGGTTTTGGTTTGGACCCACATCTGTACAAATGCGCTAACAAGGCTACTTTAGGTCTTAGGATATTTTGTCTGTAATATTTTCCCGGGATTTCTCTTCAAAATCTGGGGAAAAAAAAAAAAAAAAGAAAAAAAAAATGATGTGTGGAAGAAGCAAAGGTACCCAAAGTAGTGATAAAGACAACAAAGATTACTTTCTACGAACTTTCAGGTATATCTTATATCATCTTGTGATTGTGATGCTCTAAATGGGAGAGCTGTTTCAATTTGCTAGTGAAAAAGCGATTACATATGCATCACATTAAAGATTTTTAGATTCAAAGCCAATGGAGTATTTTCTAACTTCATCCCCAAGAAAACAGCCAGAGAAATGCAGACAACTGTCTTCCTGACTGTCTCACATACCAAATATGTCGGCTTTGCAAATAGTGAAACACACACTTATGAACAAGTTGCTGAATATGTTCATGCCCTATGGAAGTCACTAATAGACCACTTTTACAGTCATTCCAGCATTCAAAATAATTTATGGGAACTTTAGCTGAGAAATTTCAGACAGCTGACATTTATGGAAAATAGTATACTTTCAGTATTTCATACTGATAGAACAGAAGATTAGCTAGAATTGCATGAAATACTCCAGAGGAAGTAAGTATAGATAGAAAAGTGTTGTATTGCTTTCCCTACCTTTTCCAGAGGCACATCCTGAAAAGGGATGCTGTGTCCAAGGATGTTGTTCAAGAAGAAGAAACAAGTTTTGGGTACATTGAGACTTGAATTTTCTCTATTTCCCCTTAGAACAC
Source organism: Coracias cyanogaster (assembly GCA_033124195.1). Taxonomy (NCBI): domain Eukaryota; kingdom Metazoa; phylum Chordata; class Aves; order Coraciiformes; family Coraciidae; genus Coracias; species Coracias cyanogaster. The sequence goes on along the minus strand of JAVSBS010022896.1, from coordinate 76,483 downwards.
AAACATATGCAAAGCTTTTTGCCCTTTTCATGCCTAGCATGGCAAACACATTTATCTTCTTCATCGAATGCTTCATAATTTTCTAGTTGCAGTGTAACATGGAGGCAACTCCTTGTTAGTCAGGCTGCAAGTCACGCTTTCAGGAAAAAAATACATCAACCTTTAGGGATGAATTAATGCTTCTGGTGCTAGGTGCAGTGAATATATGATCCCTAAACAAGTCCCAGATTTTTTCCCTAATTTCTTACAGTTTAATAGCCTAAAACTGATAGCAATCTAGTGGGAAAGAAGATCTGTTTCACTTGTGCATCCAATGTTAGTCATTCTGCTGGAAGCGTCCACAGATTACAGGGGTAAAATAGGCATCTGGCCAAGGAATGAAGAAACCATGCATATGTTTCCAAATAAAAGGGTAAAGCAAATTTTCAATACTAATGCCTATAGTCTCCCAGAGGCTGTGCAATTTCTCCCCTCTCCTTTAGGGAGGCACTGTTTCTACCGCCCTCAAGTTTATCCTGTGATCCCCTATGCCTTCTCTTCATCTATGTATGTAAAAAATGTATGTATGCAAAAGTGAATTGATAAAAATTGTAAGAAAATTAAAAAACTACTAAAGAGCTATCAGAACGGAAAAGGCACAACAGGAATGACATGAGAAGGTTTGGGTTAAACAGTTAATATACTGAAGCACAGGAGGGTACAGCTGTGACAGCACAAAGCAAAAAAGAAGGGAGTAATTTGAAAGTAATCAATAACTATAGAGCAAGGAGCTGAAGAAGTCATGGAGAGAGAGAAGTATGAAGGCATTTCCTATAAGGAGCTGCAGCTATAGGTACACTGAAGATAGCAACCATCCATAAACAACTTGCTAATAAGGTAGAGAAACAAGATGGGTTTTTTTATGTGCAACCTGTTCCAGACAAAAGGCATTTTGAGCTTCTTATTACAAAATGTGACTTATGTGATAGTAGGAATAATGTGTGCATGGTTAGAACACGTTTAAGAACTAGAACTTTATGTCCCACTCCCAAAAAAGACTTGAATCTCTAGCAGGAGACACATCTGAGGCACCACTAGTAACAGATCTGCGGATGGAGCATGCCCCTGGGGATCATTTCTACATCGGTCTTAAATAACCCCCCCAAATGCAGAGTAGTAAACATTTCTCTCATATGGGCATCTCTTCAGAGTAGGAAAGAGTTTTTTCTGAAACTGCCAAGTAAATCAAATCAGCTTTATTAGCCTGTAATGAATGGTGTATGTGAACTGAATCAGATGAGAAGAAAAGAATTACACAGCAAAATGGGCACCTACTGTACTGTGAGCAGCTCTATAGTTTAGGAGCTTTTATAAATTATAGAGTATTGGATTTCACACGAGGCCGCCAGATTTACCCAGAAGAACATTGATGAATTCAGAAGGAAATGAGAACTATTACTGCTGTGCAAAAAAGCACTGTAATGCAACCTGTGTAGTCCTTCCCCTCACATAGAGCTGATGGTGTTATTTAGTCAGGGAATTTCAAAGCGGTAGGCCAGGTGCCACACTCCCTTTGGAAGTACCTCCCTTAGAGTCCTTTGACAATGCAAACCCTAACAGTTAATGTGGCCTTATTTAATAAAACCCTTTTTTACAAGTTGGGTTTTTTTCCTGCTGAGTTACAATTGAACAATTCTGATCTGAATGTATTACAGCATCTGCTTTCAATCCTGTTTTCGTAGCTGATGGAAGGAAAAGCGCTAATATTAAAGAAATGGAAACTGCGGGGAGAGTTAATCCATTGCCAGGTTTTAATTGGTTTGTGTTTGGTCTGAATGGGTATAATAAATACCTTATAAGAAGGAATGCATTAGATAGCACTTTCTTGTTCAATTCAGAAGGCTTGATTTGGAGTTAAGGGAGACTAGACAAAGAGAAAAGGCTCTGGTCTATCATTTTCTTTTTCTTTTTTTTTTTTCATATTAAAAATGACTTCCATCTTCATGGATGGAAGAATTTAATAACTTAAGATCAACAATGTAACTAAAATTAAGAGAACTCTGAAAACTGCCCCAAATCTAAAGAGATATCAAGAAATAAATAGAGAAATGCGGTGTCTCAGTATGTTTCTGTCTTTTTGACAGGCAGTTCAGCGCTCTGACAATCTAGACAAGTGGAGTACATTTAAAAATGGGGGCAATAGAGTTAAACCCACTGTTGAGTTGGTGCGTTCCCAAGCTATTCGTGCACGTTGCTTTATAGATGATCGTAACATCAATATTCACACACAGAAGACGTGGTTACTTACTCTTTTTTTACAGAATATCTGTGTGCAAACTGAGAATTTTTCATATTTTCAGTGAAATGGACATTATTATGAGATGTCTGAGCTCTATCCATGCCTTGGGTGCCAAATGGGAATTCTTTAGATATCAGGAGTCTCCTTCAGCAGGTAAGAAGTTCAGTACATGTGTGTGGCATGGTCAATAGGCCGTGAAGAGTACCCCAAAGGTAGCTTTCTCATTCACCTCAGCCTATGAAATGTCCTAGCCAGAGACATAGCTATGCACAAAAACAAAGGCAAAAAGTAATTATGGTCCTTTATCCACTAGAAAGTGACCAAAGGCAGAAGCGGGCACTCCAGTGCCGATCTGCCCTAGAAGATCCTCTGCACCTTGCCACATCTTCCCCCAGAGAGGAAGTCATTGAGTTTCATGTAAATAATGTATTTGGAGATTAATTCATAGAAGAAATCTGTTTTTATCAAACGGAATTTTTGCTTTATGATGTATTAATTCACAGGGGGATTCCATTTTTTCTCAGGACTTTTAGTCTTCATACTTCATGCTCTTCAAAGGTCACCTTACAGAAGTATTTTGGTACTCACCTAGGAATGACCTAACCCACTTTCTCTGGCGCACTTTAATGAAGCTTAATGAGAATATCTCTTCACCTATACCTGACCACACAAATCTGTCTATCTGGATTTATTGTTCAACTTTTTTGGGCGTGCAGAATTTACATGGAAAGTGGGAGTTTCTTGCCTTTTTATCAGCTCTTCTAAATCACAAAACCACTATTAAACTGCAAAAGGTTAATGAAGTCCAGACTTGTCTATTAGATTCCAAAGTGGGAAAAATGTCAATTGCTGTTACTTAAAAATGTCATTAGCACATCTGTTTAATTATGTATGAGGCACATGGTTATCAGAAAGCCTCTTGGCTGCCATAATGTGACCAAACAAGAATTTTTAAAAGTGAGGCTGGAAGTCCCTGACTAACCCCTGTCCTCTCTTGCCGCTCCACTTCTGTGTGTGCACGTCAACACACACATGTACATCATGATCTTTATTAGGGAGTCTGAATTAGAAAGATTATGTAGAGAAATTGGGGAAAAAAAAATTATTCACAACGGAATTTAAAAAAGGAAGGAAGAATGTGAAGACAAGAAAAACTGAAAGAAACCCAAGGAGGACCAATTCTTTAGAGAAAATATAAGGTATGGGGTTTGGTTGTCCTCTTCTGTAGCTTCTGAACTTCACCTGCCTAACTGGGACTGAGTGTGATGAATATGTATAACTGTGAATCCCTTGAGAACTGCCTGGGTCAGCACCTTCCAGTGCCAGCCACTGGGAACCCTAATGTTCAAGAGGGGACACAAGAGAATCATAGGTAAATGGCACTGGAAAACACAGGGATTTATAATCATGCTTTATGGTTGGTTGGTTGCTTTATAGTCAGTTATGAAAGATGTCATATATGTTTGAAAAAGAGCTGTTTGAAGTTTGTGGCTGGAAGTGGCAGTTCTTCACAATTTCGCATCTGCTTTCAAAACAGAACATGGGGACTATGAATCCACTGGAACTAAAGCAGAAAAATACCTACCTGCTTGATCTAGCTTATGTTCCTTTAGATTTGTCCACCTCGATACACATGGGCAGATAGTACTGTTTCCACGCAAGACTGCTCACTGTGCCCAGTAGCATTTGGCTCACAGCTATTGATGGATGTTTGTGTAGAGGCTTGAACGTCCTACATTTGCCCAAAGCAGAAGGGCTACATTTCTGATTGACGTGACATTTTGCCAGCAGATAGGTTTTGTTTTTAAAACTTTGGTTTCCTTACCATAGGAAACCCAACAATTTCAGATAACAAGACCACAGAAAGGGATATTACCTTTGGGTCAAAACGTAATCTAATTATTCAAAATTTTCAGGCTTCAGAAGGCTTCCATGCTTTTTAAAGATATTCCTCTGATATTTTTCAGCTTCTCACTACTATTCTTCTCCCTGTGGTGTACCAAGGGAAACAGTAGCAACTCCTTGCTTTACTGGAGCTTGGGTTGGTTACCTTCCTGGATGCACTGGAAAGCATGGTTTACCTCCTGTATCTATGCAAGACTTTCAGACTTTAAAATATATCTAAGTTTAAATGTAAGAAGCTGCCTTTAAAAGTATTTCTTGTCAAATACCAGATTCGAATCCTGACTATGACTTCTGTCCTAGCTGCGGGTGATGTTTCCCAGTATAACTTTGGTTTTGATTGCTTTTACTTTTACCATACTTGAAAGACACACAATGAATAAGGCTGAAAAAGTAAATCACCTCGTCCAGATGCTACTAAGCAGGATCATCATGATGGCTTGACAGGATTTTTTGGGTTGTGACATCTGTGTAGAATTGTGGCTACTTCTTGGGGCTGTAGCTGCTGCCAGCTCCATCAGTCACAGTGACACTGATGTTGGTACAGGGTGGCTCTCTCACTGAGGCCCATTTTTGCTCTACAGCTTACACACAGTCCTAGTGTATTTTCTGGAATGAGCAATAGGCACTAATCTGCTGCAAGTAGAGCAAATCCGTAGTTCTTGTGTTGGCACAGCTCACAAATAGTTCAAGTGCGAGTTCTGTGCCGCAGCCACGCCGCTCGGCCGTACTCACACAGAGATGGCTGCACTGCTCTGAGCCCTTCCTCAGGGGGCCCTTCCTAGCTCAAAAGGTAGTTTCCTTTGTGGAAGAGAGGAGGAGAGGGATTTCTTCTAAAGGTGGTTGTCTCCTTTTACCTCACTGAGCAGCGGTCACAGAAATCTACTCTTTCCCTTTTCAATCTTTCTGTATTAGAGAACCTGGGTGACATTAGGGTCAGACTATTCTTCAGTGACAGCTGGCTCACAGGATCACCATGTGATACTACCTGGCTCATTTTCTGTTACTGTTCGGAAACTCTGGAGAGGGTAATAGGAGTTGGCCTTTGGAACATTTCTGTTGTAACTAAAGAAAGCAATTACAGCTTTGCTGTTGAATATGCTCATCTCATTTCACCGGCTATGCTATGAAAATACTTACTGGCCTGGTTTTCTTCTGGCCCAGGTACTAATTTTTTTTGCTTATGTTTTTCTAAGGAGAAATTTTATGGTATAGGATAGCGCAGTACTGTTTCAAAGGCCTCCATTTCCCAGCTCTTCCTACCCAGTATCTCTTTATCTTTTAATGGCAGAAAATAAATATTTTATGCTCATTTTGTCTTCTGAAGTAAATTTGATGGTGTGTATATATGTGGATAGTATCCTCAAGTGGAATGTTGGAATTCTTGCAGCCCTAGATTTCCATGAGGTTAATGCCTGAATCTTTGTTAAAATGGGTTCACAGTCCATAAGATCAATACAGATAACAGATAAAAGTCTTAGGCAGAGGTGGAAAGAACACCAGTTACTTGAATACCTGATTTCAGCAAAGAGAATATGGGTAATAAACACCAGATCCTCATTCCTCCCTTTCAATAATAGAGTATTATGGTCTGCTCAATAGCAAATATCACAACATAGAACTTGATGTGATGACAATGTTTGAAATGAATTATTTGTCATTAGTTAAAAACAGTAGTTCAGGCTATCAGTGTTTCAAGGTTTTATTCCTTGTCCTCTCTAGAAAAGTTCAATTGTTAATGTGATTGCACATTGAGGAGAGAAATTACAACTTGTGCTACTCTCATCATTCTGTTTGTTCTCACTTCTTGTATTTTCTGGGAAATCTACATCACACAATAACCACAGCAGTTCCTTTTCAATAAGAAACAGTCCTTTTGAGATTCCATAGTCAAAGCATACATGGAGACATGTGCTGAGAGTTCTCTTCCCATCCTCAGTTGCTATATTTGTCTTCTCAAGTCCTTTGGGTATCAACGTAGTAGAAGTAAAAAATTATAGAAATAGTCTTTTCACTTTATCAACTCAACCAGTGTACAATAACATGTGTAGGTTGGATGTGAGTCCTTTTCTTTCTTTTAGTGCTCCTGTTTGGGAAAGAAAATGTTCCTGCTCTGGGTAATAACTATTTTGAGCTCTGGCATAGAAATCAGATTCTTAAGAGATCATTTATATTACAAAGGCTCATTCTGTACTTCCTCAGTGCTTAGAGGCATATTTCAGCTTCCAAATCAAAAACTCTTTATAGTTTTTGAAAACAAATTAGGGGGTTTACTTGGGCTTTTTAAAAATAAAAAAAGACCATAATATATGAAAGCAAAACTAATATACCATTCTGTCTGAAACAGAGAAATTTGGTCCATCCTTCTCTATTCTTCAAACTGTTCTCTGAAATAAATTTGACCCTCACACAGTGTCTCTGTAAAAGGGATTGGATCTCTTAAAGCTGAGTGGGAAAATTATTCATAATATTCTATTCAAGATGACAACTGAGCTGATGGTCTAGCTACCTACATACCTATTTCCAAATGTACTAAATTGAAATAGTTGTAATCATAGCATTTAGTATATATGTGATGTTGCATGACAGCTGAACAGATTAGATGCATTCTTGCCATAGAAGAGTCCCGTGTTTGTTCACACAGGTTAGGTTGCCTATCATTCAGCCTTTTTGCATAAATATTCAGTCCACTTGTAGGCCAAGGACCGTTTTCAACGGGGCCAGTGAAAAATTCACTCAAAAAGCAAGGGTGCAACACAGTACGTATCTCTTCATATTATGTAAGTGCTTTCTATTCTATTGTCTAAAAGCAGAATTTTGATCTTCGGCATTGGTTTGGTAAATTTTAAAGTATTCTATTTGACCTTCTATTTGACGATGTATTGCTCTGTTTGGGCTGACAGGTTATCAAGGTGGAAATGTGTTTGTCCTTCCCAAAATAGCCAAAGGAAAGAATAAGCCTCCTGTATTACTGATAAATATAGTTCAGTGGGACAAAAATAGGAGGAAGGAAATCAGTTTGGAAGTATTTTAAGTCATCCTTTCTTTTCTGTTGTTAGTGTTTGATTCCCATTATTTTTTATTGTCTTGAATAATTGATGTGTATCCAGTTTGACACACTGAATTATGTTTTTAAAGTTCTGTCATCATACTCTTATGTGCTTTCAGTTTTTGAGAACGGCATTTCGCTCTACCAGTGAGTACACTCTGATTAAACCGAGTTATCCCTTCAGAGGTTTGATTTTGCCTCTCTTTATTCTGGTCAATAATTCCTTAGAGTATCCCATAAGGTTCCATGTGACTGGAGCTCTGTGTGGCCTGAACAGCTCTATCTAGTGGGTGAAATGTCGTATCTATTTTTTTATTTTTGCATACAAATAATCAGAATAGTTTTGCCTATTTGTCTCCTAACCAGGAGACAGCTACTAGTACGAATGTTTAGATGCTATGCAACCAGTTTAAAATAACGAGCAACTTTTCTCTTTTTGTATCAACATACATCTCTGCCCATTTCTCAGGAATGTTGAAAATAATTATTCTTCTGGGAAAGTCTTTCCTACTGTTTTCATTTTTTACAACTAAGTAGGTAGCAATTTAAGTAGCCACTACCCACAGTTCTCATGCATCTAAAGGGCTGCACATGTGCCAGTTGGGTAACTGCAGGGGCAAACCAGCACGCTAGACACCTGCAGATCCCATTCAAACAGGCTCTGGACTTCCAGCCAAACCAGACTTAAAGGGGTGTGAATTATGTTTCTAATGTTATTACTTTATTGACTTCCACTTGGGAACTGTCCATCAGGGCCATACCACCTGAATGATAGCGTAGGCTTTGTGCTCCTGGCTGATGTGAGAACCTGGGCAAATCATTGGCCCAGGGGGATAAAAAACTGGAAGGGTATCAGTTAAAGAAATGTACTACTGATATGCACAAGGCATTGTAGAACCTGGACCTTAGACATTCGTTAGTGATTCTAAGTCATGGCAGGCGGGAAGTGAGAGTAGTTGTTCAGACTAGAGCACTGAACTGTCCTAAACTGAGTCTGGTTTTTTCTCTCTTATTTGTCTTGGGCATCTGTGTGGGATTGTGTCCCACCCACACAGTCCTCACCGCTGGTGGTGGCCAGGTGGGAACCACCCCTTTGTATGAGAGATGGATGTAGCTGTAAATGTGTTACTGCAGAATCATCTACACAAGATTGATAACTGGGGGAAGGTTGGAAAGAAAACTCTTGGTACAATTCATAAATAGAAGACTTCTCTTTTTATGTTATTCTTCTGTTATTGCTTGGGTGCTCCACAATTCTTCTTATTCTACATTTTAGGGGCAAAAGGTATGCTGAGGGGGTTTTCCCTTCTGAAGACAGCAATTTTTGTGTGAAGTAATCTGCATGAAAAAGTCCCGTTTTTATTCGTACTTTGATAGCTAGGCTTTTGCCTTCCAGTGTTAATTTGCAGGTATCCTGAATTGTTTCTATATCGGTTTTAGACCAAGTTATGAAATGAATTAAATGTAAAAGGTCACCCAGAACATGAAACCATCATCTGGCATTTCAGATATGCTAATTCTAAAAATATTCTAGAAATATGTTTGGTGGTTTCATTTTGGGGGTTATTTTGTTGGGTTTTTGTTTGTTTGTTTTCCTTTCAGCGCAGACGTAGCGCAGCTAGCTGCTTTGCAAATGTCTTGATGGTATTTGGCAAGGTACCTAAACACTAGCCAGTGCAAACCCATTACTGAGTCCTTAGAGAATGGGATGCCATTCAGCTCACGGTGTATGGCTGCTAACTTCACCGTGGACACATTCTGGGGGGGAAAGGGATTAATAGAGAGCATCTGTCCTTTGTCTAGAAGCTGGCCCAGCCCTAACCCTGGACACAGATGTGCTCCAAAACCAGTGAGTGTGGCTGTAAACTTCCTGAATCTCATCTGTGTGTTGATATCAGGCCAGGATGACTACGTGGGACTGTGATAGTACAACAGGACACTTCACACTGTTTCTCGAGTCTGAAAGGCAGACCTCTGCTCACCTACTTTCTTTAAGTCCCACCAATATCCACTTCATCCTGCTGTTAGGATGGTCCATCTGTGATACTAGCTCATGCACAGGTAACAGAGAAAATGTAGCTGCACACCTGCACTTGTGCATCAGACGAACATGAATTTTTCTGCACCATCGACATAAATAAAATGTGACATATCCCATCTCAAGTTAGATACAGTCTTGAAACATTAAGGTCAGTAGCAATACAGCTTTGTGCTTTGTGTAGGATCAGTGGAGAGGAACAATCACCTGCAGCAGGCTGCTCTGGTCTTCATGTCTGAATGCCCTGCAGAAATACTTGTATCTCCCCTTTGCCAGGCTCTTCGTTGCCAGTAGTTTAGGTTCTCCTTTCAAGAGATGTTACTTCAAGAATTTGGAGGCCAACCAGTTTGCAAAACCTGAGCCACTGCTGCAGGTGTAAATGCCAGCAAAAGCTTTCTGCAGTGCTTTCTGAAATATTCAATATATTTTCAGTGGCTGGTGTCTGAGAATTGCAAGTGTTGATTTCTAAATGGCAGAAAAAGATCAACTAACTACTGTATTTCAAATAAGGTGTCGTTCTCTTCCTTTAAAGAGTCATTTCGTGCTGTTCTTTCTCTGACTTATCTAGAAAGGATCATCAGAGGTACTTCAGTTGAGGAATGAGAGGAATGGGGTGCTAACTGTAACACACTTAAATGAATATATGCTAGATACCTGCTTCCCTCAGCAATTCGATTCTAGCTGTAAGAGAGCCCTCAGGAGACATTAGTTTCTCTGTACATCGCTTTTATACTACAGTGTGTTACTGCATGTGATAGATCATTTGAATAAATGGGAGTTTATCTAAAGACTTGTTCTTGAATGATTAACAGGAATGTATTAACAGTTTCTTTGGCACATTACACTGCTTGCTATGTGCCTCTCATGTTGCACGTATTAGGGAGTTGCTGAATCTGGCAAGCTGGCAGAGGTGAAGCTGCTCCCATGTCCAACCAGTAACGGGGCAGAGCACATATTCCCAGTAGGCACACACAGAGCACATGTATACACCACTTATGTGCATATATGCACAGCTAGCCACACAGAGAACACAGACAGAAACACTGAGCACTCACAGAGAGACAAACAGCACCAGTGGCCTCATCCTGCTCCTCTTTATGGCTGAGCGGGATGGAGGTCCACTGGTGTGAGAACATATATATATACATATGTGCAAGGTGGGTCTTCCAGAAGCTGGGCTCAGACACTCTGTCTGCCCAGCAGCTGCTCCTGTATCCCAGTCTACCCAGTTGCTGGCAACCAGAGTTGCTGCTCCAGTTGCTGGTACAGACCATCACACATACATAGACACGCACACTCTCTGTGTCTGGCCCCATTTATTCTTTTACCCCTCCGTTTTCCTGCTTTTTCCTCCTTAAACACCCTTCATCTCTCCCTTTCCCCACCTTTGGTTCCTCCTTTAACCATCCAATAAGTCTTGTGCAATTCCAAAATGCTCTTCCCAGAATCTCATAATGTGTCCCACACTCCCCAGGCTTCTCATAGCCCCCCACAGTGCCTTTCCTTTGCTGGCGCTGGGTGTCCCCCTGACCTGTGGGGCTGAGGCTCTCCTGGGACAGTTCTGGTGGGGACCAGGCAGGGGGGCCCTTTCTCTGACCTGGCTCTTGGGCTCCTCTGCCTGCCCACGTCCCCCTGGACTCCTCTGTGTGTGTGTGGCGGTGGGTCTTTAATCACATAACCTGATGGCATGCAAACAGAAAACTCACCGTGGTTAAGTGTAAAGCTCAAAGTGGCAGGATTCTCATGGAAGACATCCTAATCTTGGCATGGATTAGAGAAACGGATCTCACCTGTTCTGGATTCCCACATTTACAAAGGAGAACGTGCAACCACATATAGCAGCCACGTGCAGTCCTGCAGGTGCCAGAAGCTGGGAATGGCGATGGCAGTGGCCGGCAGCAATTCAGCCCCAACCGCCTGCTCTGCGAGCCCATCTGTAGGGCTCTGCCAGGCCCCACGTGCCCAGGGTGGGTGGCAGGTCGTGTGCCAAAGGAGGCTGAAGAAAGAGTTTCAATGACCGGAATAAAAAAATAGCTTGGGAGACTGTTCACTGAACAAGAATCTGGCTATCCCATATCTGTCTTCTTATTAGTCATTGCTTATATATGCTTTGACAACAGAAAACGTGTTGTGTATAAATATTTTAAGAAAGCAGAGTTCAGACTTTTACTTGTGACTACTAACATCAAGGAATTACTCTGTCATTCATCTTTTGTGAAGCAGAAGAAAAGTTGTTTCTTAACAACAGCTTTTTTGTAACAATACAAAGTGCTTTTTGCAACAATACATGCAGGTTTTTCAGCTCTGTCCATGTTAGAAGTGTTATATTTTCTTTCAATTCTGGTGGATGAGATCCATCCAGAATGACCCATTCCAGCATTGCCAGGTGAAACACTAGCGGTCATACCTCCAGTGATGTCAACATCAAGTGACTTTTTAAATCCAGCTTTGATTAAGCACTTAATTAGCCACTATAATCAATTTATGAGGAAGCCAGGGATCAAAGATAATCTTTCTACAGAAATCTCAGGTAATTCCATTGTCCTGCGCAGGACACCCAATTAAGTTCACAGATGAGAAAAATGTGGACAGAGCAATGTGTGTGGGACAGCAACAGAACTGAGGCATTTCCAACTTCTGGGCTGATTTTCAAATGGGTCAGTGTACTAGGACTATCCACAGATAATTATGTTAAAACTTCCTTTTTGGGGGTGAAAGAAATAATCCCTTCTCACTCTAATAGGAAACGTACAACCAACCGAAGAATGAAAATGCAACACCAATACAAATCAACAAATCATTCCAAAGAAATAAGAAAAATCCCAGCTCAAACCCTCCTGAAAGCAAGTTTTACCCCAGAGAGGGAGTAGAGCCAGAGACACCACAAAAGCCATAAGGGCATAGTTTCTGGCATATGCAATCATGCAAATAACAGCTTCTGAAGTCTGAAATTGCCAGCAGGTATCTCTGGATGACACCAGACACCACAGAATGCATAATACTTCCGGATGAAAGTGTGTAACTACAGAAGAAATATGTTCTAAGATAGATCTTTGGCAGTACTTTGAAATTACTCAGCACTAGAAATGTTGTAAGTATTTAGTCACTGAAACAAAAGCCTCAGGTCAGATGTCTAAGATGCCTTTGGGAGGTACAACCGTATGAGGTTAGGAAGCAAAAGTAAATCACTGGTCAGCAGATATAAACAGATCACTTTGGACCACTCAAGGACAGTTTTAGTGCTCTATTACAAACCTGGGATGAGCTCTTGCTTTTGTTGTCAGTTTTGTCTTTTCAAGCTCTAGGTTCAAAGTCTGCAACTGTAGTTTTGTCAGAGTTGAAAAGCCTTCTGGAAAAAATGTAGGCAAATTTCCCGATTCTGGAGATTGTGAGAATCAATTCCTATTTTATTTCTGTACCATTTTTTTTTAGTCTCTGAACAGTTGGTTAATCACACCTTCCAATCAAGGCTAATTGTACCCTGACAAAGTTTTTCATTAAAGGGAAGGACAAAATGGCTCCTTAGCCTCCTGTTTGTCTCCACAGATGCAGCCAAGCTGCTTTTCACTAGGTTCTCTACTGGCTTCCACTGGTGTCTTTTTGCCTGCTACTGCACCTCTTCTCCTAATGAATCCTGCCCTGCGCTTAGGCCATGTACTTACAAACAGTCTCATTTTGCCTAGTGGAAGGTTTTTTCACTCAATTAAAACGTGGGAGACGGTGGAGCATGAAACGCTACTCAATTTGTGCTACCTTTTAGCAATCCTTGTCAAAAGGAAAATGCAAGATTTCGGAAAATTGAGATATTACTTCCTTCAAACATTAAAAAGAATTAAGATTGCTTTGACTTGTTGATACATTGAAAACCATGAGAAAAGGAGTGTGAGATGGTGTGTTTAAAAGTCTGCCAATGGTTTCCAATGTAAGTGACCACCCAGCTGCCACGGGAGGAGGCACCGCCGGGGGAGCAGAACAGTGCAGGGACCTCTGCTCCTTCTGCGAGTATCTGCAGGAAAAAGTTCCTGGAAGGAGGTCCAAGGATATGGACAAAATGAGCAGTAACTGCTCAAGAATTGCCCTGGAGTTACACTTCTATACCAGTAATACCAGCAACATTGTGGTGATTCTTTGGCTCCTCTCCTGCACTTCTCATTCACATTGCCTGGGTAGCTGCAGTATCACCTGCAAGCCTAACCTGGCCTGTGCAAGAGAGGAAATCAATGGTCGTGGGATATGGCGCATCACAGGATTGCTCTGTCTGTTGGCTTTACATTGATAAAAGTATCATAGCCTCATGAACCCACGTGGTTCAAAACCTGAGAGGAGTTACAACACACCTTTCTAGAAAAATAGAATGAAACAGTGGGAAAGACCTCCAAGAATTCAGTGGTGGATGACTTTTTTTCCAGTTACAGGAAGAAACAGGTGTGACTGGATATGATATACTGGGACCTCAAAAGTCCCTCACAAAAAGAAAAATAAAGCTCGTTCTGTATATGAGATTTCATCCAACTTGCTTTTCCTTGCCGTAGGACTTTCAGTACCTTTCAACTTCAAAACTGTGCCTTCTCCCTCCCTTCACAATCCACCTTGCTTAAAGACCAAGAGGAGCCCTAGGGACACGGGAACAAAGCTATTTTTTTGTTCATAAAGACAAAGGTAAGGCAGAATTAAAACATGCTGACATACGCACATCACAGCAATTACCTTGTCTGTGTGATTCTAACATTTCCATTAGCAATTTTTGACCTTCAAATGTTTAGGCACTTTTATCAGATTAAGAATTATCCCTACAAAGTGAAGGATTTACACTAGGAAATGTTTATTGGAGTACAGACCGTTTGAGCTTGTCATATATGATGACATGTTGCTTACCCAACGTGCCAGGCCAGCACTAAGCAGTTATCCATGTTCACCATTAAGTGACTGTTACCTTCCATCTCTGTTTGAAGACAGAGATCTTGAAAATGCATCTGCGTTTTTCGATTACAAAATAAGCTTGTATGACAAAATGTTAAAACCGTACTTAAAAACTACATGCAGGTATACTAACTTTTAATAGGACTCACATCAGCTTTCAGGAGCTGTGAACAGGATGCCCTGAGACCCATTTCAGCCTCTGTGCCAGTTGCTCTTTCAGCTCTTCTGTGACTGTGTACTCCAATTTACTTTGAAAGATTATTTCTGCAGTTGCAAATCCATATCGCACTATAAATTGCCATTTTCTTCTTCAGAGCACAGCTCAAGTCTTCATCCACTAACAGAATTCTTTCCTTTTCAAATTTGCAGCAAATTTCACTTTGTTTTTGCCTCTTCACCTCTGCTCATACCCAGGATGATAGCATGATTGCAGATGGTTTTTGAAATCTGCTGATCAAGCTTGACTTTGCCTCTCTGCCTCTGACTAAAGTGACTAAATTGGGAAAGCAGAGTGAGGTCTGTGCAGGAGAAGCACAAAGCCACGCAAACTTTGGCCTAGCAGTATTCAAAGCAACACGCCAAATATAAATGAGTGTCACGAGAGTAAATTACATAATCTCTTTGCTGAATTTTTTTTGAGATATTTCCTTAGCGATCCTATTTTACCTACAATCTGAGGTTGCTTACATCTGAAACTAGATAAATATCCTGTATGATGCATTTTTCTGATCTATATAAATATGCCAGAGTCAAAGCAGTGTCTGGTTGCTCCTAACTCTGCAATCCTGCCACATTTGTATTAGTTTCAGTTCTAACATCTGCTGGTTTAGAACTGTGTGAGAAGAGTTAGGTGAATTTCTGAGAGAGGGATATTGGGAATTGGGGGTTTAACATTTCAATTAATCCGTTTTTTATATAGAGCAGAGCTGCAGAAAGAGCAAAACACATTATTTCTGCAACACAAAAAAAAAACGAGGGACAGAAATGCTAATTTGGGTAGGGCATTAAATTTAAAAAGAAAATGGAAACTATTGATCTGATAATAATATTTTTGCCTTAGGAATGCCTTGAGCATGGAGTGCAGTTACATACCTGGAATTTCAGTATGGTACCATCTTCTTCGCTAATATAAACGTATCTAAATGAAACGAAAGAACAACAGTAAAAAAATGAGATTTGTTCACTATGTCTGAGCACTATATTTGCTGTCAACACAGCAACTCTGAGAAAGTCAAACCATGACTTAGTGGCATCTTAGATGAAAGATAGTAACAGCCAAAATAAAACCATCCAAACCCCAGCATGCAGTACATACCCATAACATACCCATAGCAGGACGACTGCTACATTATATACCTAGAATGCTCTGTCTACTTTACTGAAATGGGATGAAGTTACTGGCTAATTTGGGAGCTAGAAACATGTAAAACATTTTTTTAAATTATTTCTTCTTTCTGGTCATAAAATATTAGACAAATTATGTGAGATGTGCCTGTAATTTTTTTAAAAAAAAAGGTCACCATGAGGAAAATCCTCTTTAACAAACTACTTGGAAGAGAGAGATATCTGTAAAATGCATTATCTTCTGTGCTCAGAGAGGTTTGATGGAGCACTGGAACAGGCTGCCCAGAGAGGCTGTGGAGTCTCCTTCTCTGGAGATACTCACAACCTGCCTGGACATGATCCTGTGCAATGTATTCTAGGTGAACCCGCTTTAGCTGTGAGGTTGGACTACATCATCTCCAGAGGTCCCCTCCAACCCCTACCACACTGTGATGCTGTGAAAATATGCAGTTAGAATTATATCAGCAAGAACAAAAGTAGAGATAGATTCAAATATATCTAAACTGGCATAATTGATTTAAGAGAAATGTATTTGATTCTTTATTAACTTGCACATTTTCCTTATCTATTTACCCTTCATATGAGCTAACCATTGAGACTCAGCATTTTCAGCGTATTGAGCCTCACGTCATCCAATGATAAACCTCACATCAGAAAAATAACTTTGCCTTTATGTTGGACAATCTTCCCGGTGCAAACACAAGATCAACTTAATTTGGTTTACAGAGCCATGGTGTGTCAGCTCAGCTTTAGTAGCTGACTGCATCTCAGCTCTTAACTTCCAGTAAACTCAAGGTAGGAAGTACAAGCTTAAACGTGGTCAGGGGAGAGAGATGCTCTGTGTTGAGTGGAGAAGAAAAGTTCCTCATGTACTAACTTGAAAGACTATATATAGTAAAAACTTCAAAATCTGTACCCTCAAGGAGTATTTCCTAGAGTATTTTCCTAGAAATTCCTGCCAAACTCGTTCAAGTACAGTAATGGTGCTGGGTGCTAAGCTGACCAGGTCACTCTAAAGCTCTTGATAATGTATGAATCAGTCTGGTGTTTAAGGTGAATCTGCTAGGCTCTGTCAGACATCAGTGGTGGCCGCCTTTTTCTTGATGTCAGCCTTTTGTGCATTGGAACACTGACACGGGAAACTGCAGTTCTTAAACAGTTGCCATGTGGGGCAAAAGCAGTGGGTTTGTTAAATCCTTGTTGCATCTTGGATGTTTGACATCTAGAAGTGGCAGAGTCATACAGGTAAAATAAAAAGGAATTTCTTTGTAGCTCAGACTAGGAAGGAAAACAAGGTTTCAGTCACTTCTGCCTGAATTATTTCTACATTCAATTTTTTGTGGGAAATCATAATTTGTAATAGTGAACATACTCTATTCTATTTTATTCTATTTATTATACTGCCCTGTTTTGCAAACAAAGACAAACTTATTATACCTCGGCTTTAAGCAGCAGATAATGCAGGGTAATGCACCTCATCATTACTACAGAGAAGTAACCACAGTGATTAAGAGAGATACATCATCAGTTGCTCTATTAATACATCACCATCATCCAGACCCACAGTCACTGGGGTGCCCCGATTGCAGCAAAGGTTTGGAGAAACTTCTCCCAGTGACTGGGAAACCCTACACGGTGCATCCACTCGCAGCTGAGACTACTGACATTTGCTGCAAGTGGGGTCCAGCTTTTATACCATTGAATAAACCACTCCGGTCGCATAAGCAACCTTAAAAATAACTTCAAAAGCAGGACACCTGGTATAATTCCTCCTTATTGGGTTCCATCCAAGGTCAGTCAAGCCTGGGAAGGAAGAGGGGATGTGTCTACCTGTTTGGTTTTAATCACACATTTCTTGGGATAGCTGGGTGTCTGTTCTCATCAGCTAGTTTCCCAGCAGAGAAAAATCCTCTGCTGGTTTCTGTCACAAAAACACACTGTCTGGTTGAGAGAGTCATCCATATGTCAGCTTTAATTCAGGGTCCATTGCTCAGGCCCCAGCACTTCATGCCCTCATCAGCACTATGTCTGACAACAGAAGTGCATCTTTTGGTACAGCCACTGTCAATCACGTATGGCTTCTTTTTTCCTAGCTGGGTACTAAGAAAGAACTTTTTCGTATATCGTGTTTTGTTCTATAGTGCCCTTCCTTCAAATATGCTCGTATCTAAATTCACAGACTGGAGCCTTTCTAAGTTCTCGTGTCCCTTTTAGATAGTTTGGTGCATACCAAAATCGTAGGATAAATATCAGCTATAAAAGTGCTGTCACTCAAAAAATCAGCACACTTGGTGAAGCACTGAGCTGGCAGGCAGGTACTAACAGCTGCCACGCTAAAAGAGATGGCACATTGAATAACAAGTTGCTGATCTGGCCCTTGCATAGACACCTGAACTGCTTGATTCCAGCTGTCTACAGGAGCATCAGAGGCGACCCAGGAGTTGCACCAGTGTTGGCACCCCAGCTCTGCTGACATCTCATCGCAGGAGCTTACTGTTTCTTTGAAAGCGCTGGTGAGTGACAGCCTCACTGGCTCAATTACTGAAATGAAACACTTTATCATCGTGGTCTCACGTACTTAAGCATGAAAAGTTTACTGGTCTTCAGTCTTGTACTTACAGTACTCTAGCTAATTTCTAATTCTGCACCTAAAATTTGAAGGTATCTTATTACATCAGCAATAATCACTCCTGAATCTCTATTATTTTCAGCCTATTTTGGCTGGTGATGATTGCATCAGTGCCTTTAGTTAGTAAAATATTAATGCTAATCTATATAGTAATAAGAATTATCTAAAGAGGCTTTTACACAAATATAAAAGTTGAATAGAATCTAGCTTCAAAGTTGATTTACACAATGTGGAGAAAGGGCTGCAAATGACACCAAGGAAGGTCAATGGGGTTAGTAAAGAGCAAAAAAACTGAGCTTGAGTGGATCATTCCGTTAGTGACTAGGCAGTATGCCCTGGGACAGAAATGATGGGCTCTCCTTGCCAAAGCGTATACAAAGATACTCTCTGGGTTTCAACCCAAGGACAAGCTTAAACTGATACTAGCTGCAAGGGGGAGGCTGAGGGGCTGTGAAAAGACTACCTGCCTTTCCTGGTGGAGGGGGTGTCTGCAGGTTGGCATATAATATAGGGTAGCTATTAGATTACACTGTATGGATTTCATGGTCTCTGTGTGGATGAAGACAGTTAGACAGCATAGGACCTACACCTTCAAGGCCTCCTCAAGTTTTTAACATGCACCAAAAGCCACTTGGTTAACCGAGCGAATGTTTCACCCCAGGGAGACTTCCAGTGTATTAATGGTAGGATGTTCTTGAGTTCTTTTGTGTTACAAATTATAAAAAAAATAAACAGCAGATTAAAAACTGGAATAAAAGCTACCGTGCTGTTTCTAAACACATTAGAAATGTGGTGAGCACTGCTGCCCTATGGAGAAAAGGTATACAAGTATGTACATTTGCATAGCAGAAGACTTGATGATCTTAGAGGTCTTTTCCAACCTTAATGATTTTATGTAGCTACTGGGAGTTATTGAGTATATGAAGCTGCAGCCCTGAAGACTAACAGCACTGCAGTTTAAAAGTAGAAATCCTTTTTGATGAAAAAGAAATATATTTCAATTGGGCAAGCCATCTTTCTTCTACTTGACTTTCATTATCTTTTTCTGACCTTGGTTGTCATTAGTCACATAATAAATTAATCCGTAAACAGCTAAATCTGCATTTGATATGGATTGTATCTATATAAGGCTCAAGAAGAGATATCCTTTCTTCCTTCATGATGTATGTGTCACTTCACTGATTTGGAGATTGCTCTAATGCAGTTTGGGTATAGATTTGAAATATGAGACACGTGGAAGGTGGCTTTTTTTAGGGAATACTGCACTTTTCTGTTTGATTTCTCATGCCCAGAGAGGTAATAAGAGAGACTCTCTCCTCTGTTGTTTCCTGTCCATTTCTCCAGGCTAAGTGCTGCTATCAGCCGTCACAGTCTCTTCCCTCGGCAGTCCTAGCTAATTCGGGAAACAGCAGCTGGTTTAGCACCCAGCCTGTCATGTGCAGAGTGGAGCAAAGGTGGATGCGTTAATCTGTGCTTCTCCTCATGGTGCCCTGCCAGCTACTGAACCATTCCCATCTTCCTGTCGCGGCTGCTGTTGCTGGAAAATAGTGTGTCCTGAGCTTCTAGTGCATTTCTCCCATTTAAATAGAGAGCTCATTGCTTGAGATGTGTATCGTTTTGCATTTCTAACACATAGCTTGGTAGGAGGTGGGTTTGAAGTAGCTTTTTTCATAATTATTCTTTTTAATCCGTCTTTGTTTCTCAGTTGAAATAATCGTCAAAGAAATCTAGTGACACAACCACAAAAGCTTGTGATTCAGGCTTTTTAAAGCACTTGTGTGTTAGTTTAGATTTTTAAAAATGTTTGAGCAGTTAGATCTTGATGCACACGAAATCAAGCTTTAAAACTGCTTTATTATCTGAATTGCTTTGTTGCCACCAAGTGGTTTAAGGAGACATTTCACTGCATCACTGTCTGATAAGCCAAAACAATTGAAGTTACTGTATCAACCAAAATTAAGAAAGGTGGATTTAAAATGCAAACAAAACTTGAGTAGTAGCTTTTCTTTGGAATGGTATTGAGTGGTTTGAGGAAAGTGAAATTTTTCATTCCAGCTACAGTGATTATAAATAACTGCTGTTGTTAGAGAAAAAGCCACTTATTCTAGCTTTCACTTTCTCAGCCAAGCACAATTTATTTACAAGTAAATGTTACAGATAAATGTTGTTACACATCAGTGTAACTAAGTCTATATTTTTTCCTGAAATATCACAGTAGTTTGTTCAGCATCGGAATTCTGTTAAGGCAATAGTGATGCCATTTACGTTTTTGAGGAGTTTTTGTTTTTCTACTGATACTTGTTCCTTATCATTAATCTTACCTTATTTCTAAACTCCCGACATTCTCGTTATGTTGACAAGTCATGCTTCTTAAAGTACCATATCCCCATTGTTTGTTTTGTCTAATGTAATTAGTAGAGAGGAGCTTTACTCACTGCAGAAGTGAAGAGATTCATATTCTCAGTTGCAGAAGCCCATTTGAAAAGCAACAGAAAGGCCCGTTGACTTGTAAATTTTGTTGTTTTCCAGCTCACCAATGAAACTTCTGGTGGCGTATATTAGTTCCATTCAATGGTAAGGCATCTCTTCCTTTATTTTCACATTTTTCCCCAAATACAGCAAAATGATGACTGCTGGGATTTTGCTCCAGATGGAATTGGGAACAGTCAAACTTACAAGAGATGAGATTTAAAGGAAAAAAATAAAAGAAGTTCTTAGTATAATCCAGCTTTAGGTTTTATGTAAGCACCACACAGACTCAACGTAAAATTTCTTATTTATATGGAGCCTAACAATGAATGACATAAAAAAAACCCCAAAGGAACATGATGTACCTCTAATTCTGATGAAGTTATTTTTCTAGTGATGCAACAAAAGAGCTGAGGATTATTTTAAAAGGCTGAACACTTGCATTGGCTGAAGGCTAGATAACTAATCCATACAGTTATGTTTTATTTAATACTTAGCCATTTTTGCGTTAATAAATTCAGAACTAATAGATTCAATTAAAAATATATATCCTTTGAAAATTAACTGCGTTCATCTGTAGGGTGCTTGAAAATAGCTGTTTGTGAGTATTTGATATCTGAAGTGTATTGTTCAGTTTGAACAAGGAATGTGACTTTGTAGTTGTAGTTTCTGCTACCTGGCAAATAGATGGTATTTGATTCTTAGAATCAGATTTCCAACATGAGGAAGCCATTTTACAAGGCCTAATGACTTCTCAAGAACAAGTACTAATATTTGCCTAAAATATTTTTTTTCTCTGCAGACAGCCCCCGAAAGTTATCCTGCTCTGTTTGCTGGTAGATGAAATGAAATGGCCCAGGTGGAGGGGGAGCTAACTTAGTTTTGTATCTAAGCAAGTTTTAGCAAAAATTGTTTTGTTCTATAAACTCAAGTTTACTCTGCTGTTAGCAGAAGAATTCCCTCAAGCAATCCTGGCTGAACTAGCAGCATCGTCACATTCTGAGACCATATAAATACTGCCTTCTGAGCACTGACTCAAGAGAAAAAGCAAAATACAAAAGAATACTCTTCATGCTGTTTCAGAAGAGCCCACTATTTTCTTAGCAAACACATAGGGTGAATTAAATAATAGAACAGTGAGGGTCACACTTAAAATGCTGAAGAAAGGAATAGCAAATATCTTCCAGGACAGGATTTTTACAGAAAATTCATTCCAGCTAGTAATGCACATATGTAACCTGTAATACCTGAAGTATTAAAATTATTTACTCACTTTGTAAAGGCTATAATTTTCTGCATTTCTAGAGTATAGTTCAAGTTCAGCAGACTTGAGTACTCCTTTTTATTTATGTATCCATCTGTCCATGTATATGTGCGCATACGTGTACACATGCTATGCATAAATTCTCTGAGGAAGAACCAAGCCTATGCTAAAGCAAGTTGGAGCTCTGTGGACATTCCCTTCATGTCAGCTTACCATGGTACCCATGTCATGCCAGGGCTGTGTCCATCTTTAAGATACAACAGGATGTTAACGTGAAATGCTTTTCCAATCTGCTGCATGGGTTGGCTATAGGCTCAGACATCACCGGCAGGCTTGTGTTGGTAAGAGGCGTGTATTTGCGTGTGGAAAATCTAGCCATTTTCTGTGAGTACAGACTGAGTTTCTGATCTCACATGACTTGAAAAGGTGGAAAAGCCTCTTTCTAAACTAGTTATCTCCACATAGTCTTATATATAGTGGCTTACACAGTTTCATTCATCTTTCCTTCCCTTTCTAACTTGTATTATAAAATATGATTTATAATACAGAACATTTTGACAGCTAATGAGTGCAACAGGACATGTAGTGATTAAATATATGCTTAGAGGATAGACTGGTATAAAAAGTAAATAAGAGGATGGCATATATTGAAAATACACATGTATATAGAAAAGGCAATGTTGTGGAGAAAGCCAACTTGCTAGACAGCTCAACCGATAAAGAAAAGGATTATTTTAATAAGAAAATAATCACCTGCAAAGAATGGCAAGGGTTTGTTTTGTCTGCCATCCCACAGTATCCGTGCAGAGAACAAGTTCTCCACTGAACAAGGTGTGCTTTGTTGCATGGCTAAATGCAGTCTTATATCACCCTCAGTAAGACCAGGCTTATGCCTGGAAGTATATAGGTACTAGTACCCACCTACTATCTACAGTGACAAACAAGTCTCCAGATCAGACCCCTAGGACCAGGTAGCGCCTGTGTTTGATTGATTACTGAGAAACGGTGGCACTCTGGAGTGCCACTGAACATATACGGCTCAGTAGAGGCTGAACGGGCTGTCAATAAGTGGTTTAAATTAGAGGATTGAAATGAAAAGCTTAATTTCATGGTCTGCATGGATTCACCGAGGGGAAATCATGCTTGCTCAATTTATAGCCTTCTATGATGGCATGACATGGCTGGGTAGATGAGGGGAGAGCAGTGAAAGTTGTCGACCTCGACTTCAGCAAGACTTTTGACACTGTCTCCCATAACGTCCTCATAGGGAAGCTCAGGAAGTGTGGGTTAGATGAGTGGACAGTGAGGTGGA
>JAVSBS010022896.1:40249-53178 GCA_033124195.1 Coracias cyanogaster | reverse complement strand
CATAACCAGGTGGATAGATGATGGTAGAGCAGTGGATGTGGTTTATCTTGATTTCAGTAAAGCATTTGACACAGTCTCCCACAGCATCCTTGAAGATAAACTGAGGAAGTGTGGTCTGGATGATTGGGTAGTGAGGTGGATTGAGAACTGGCTGCAGGAAAGAAGTCAGAGAGTTCTAATAAATGGTGCAGAGTCTAGCTGGAGTCCTGTATCTAGTGGAGTCCCTCAAAGGTTGGTACTGGGATCTGTACTATTCAATATATTCATCAACAGCCTGGATGAGGGAACAGAGTGCACTGTCAGCAAATTTGCTGAAGACACAAAGCTGGGAGGAGTGGCTGACACACCAGAAGGCTGTGCTGCCATTCAGTGAGACCTGCACAGGCTGGAGAGTTGGACAGAGAGGGTCCTAATAAAATTCAACAAGGGCAAGTGTAGAGTCCTGCACCTGGGGAGGAATAACCTCATGCACCAGTACAGGTCAGAGGCTGATATACTAGAAAGCAGCTCCATGGAGGACCTGGGAGTTCTGGTGGACGACATGTTAACCACGAGACAGCAATGTGCCTTTGTGGCCAAGAAGGCCAATGGTATCTTGGGGTGCCTTAAGAAGAGTGTGGACAGCAGGTCAAGGAAGGTTCTCTTCCCAGCCTACTCTGCCCTAGTGAGGCCACATCTGGAGTGCTGTGTCCAGTTCTGGGACCCCCAGTTCAAGAGAGACAAGGAACTGGAGAGAGTCCAATGGAGGCTACAAAGGTGATGATTAGGGGACTGGAGCATCTGTCTTACAAGGAAAGGCTGAGAGACCTGGGTCTTTTTGGCCTGGAAAAGAGAAGACTGAGAGGGGATATTTATCAATGTTTATAAATATCTAAAGGGCAGGTGTCAAGAGGACGGGGCCAGACTCTTTTCTGTGGTGCCCAGAGACAGGAAAAGGGGCAAGGGGCACAAAGTAGAACACAGGAAGTTCCATCTGAATGTGAGGAAAAATTTCTTTACTGTGAGGGTGACAGAGCACTGGAACAGGCTGCCCAGAGAGGTTGTGGAGTCTCCTTCTCTGGAGATATTCAAAACCTTCCTGGACATGTTCCTGTGCAGTGTGCTCCAGGTGAACCTGCTTTAGCTGAGGGGTTGGACTAGGTGACCTCCAGAGGTCCCTTCCAACATCTACCATCCTGTGATTCACTGATTTCAGAAGCCCCACTAAGGGCTTGCACTGAGATAGTTTAAGAGTTAAAAACCAGATAGGTTTGATTTATTAAAGCAACAGATACAATAGGCTCAGAACTGCCACTGATAAATGCACTAACTGCAAAAGGAAAACTGAGCTCCAGTTAGCAATTTCCAGGTAACATCCAACACAGTCAGAGGCACAAGCCTTTGTAATAGCAGTAATATATCATAGTAATGCTAGCAGAATTTATGCCATATATTGAAGGTGCAATTCGTACCAAGGTGCCCCTGTCTTGGGTGGAGGAAGAGCAGTACAGCTCATCAACCATCCCTGCTAGACCTTCAGTCTCCTCCCCTCTCAGAGATGTATTTCCCTTGTGACTTTTTATATCCTGATCCCATCTGTCCCTGCCTTCTAGGTGATGTCTAGCAAGATTCAGGTGGAGAGTTGAGTAACACAGTAATATATATTTAGCATGTACTCCGTTAGGCTCATTACCATATTTAGGCAAGTATCCTTTAACATTAAATTTTTTTGTTAGATAAGCAAAGATCTTTGCTCAGACACTATAGCCTTCAAAATCTATGTCAAAACTGCCTGCTTTTGTTGGTTTCACTGAAACAGGACTGTCTTATCTTCACAAGACTCCCTCCTTCAACTGTTTGACGTGCCAGCTTAGTGGGTCTCCACCCCCAGAGATAGCACAAGAATGTCATGGTTGCAAACATCTTAATCTTTCTCCTGAAGTGCAATAAATTAGCCTGCATTCCTGTCTCACGGCAAGCTAGGCCATTAGTCCACAAGTTTTACCAATTAATCAGAGTAAGCTGCAGTGCAAGACAAAAGGCTACAAAAGGAGTGTGTAATACTGCTACTATAATTAAATAGTTCCTTCTGTTTGAAGGTGCGGTATCTCTACATGGCCTCAGAAATTAAATACACAAGAGAAGGTCCAAATAATTCAGAATCTTTCCCCCACAGCTTGATACACGCAATCAATGTAGCATGGGTGGATACGTTTTTCCAATCAATCTGCATTGTTCTCTACTCTGTCATCATAGGATACACAGATCTTGCACATGTAAACAGAATAAAAATGACACAAAGTGGCTTTATTTTATTTGTGTAGTCATTTAAAAACTGTAATAGGCATTTGTATTGCATATAATTAGAAATATACATCATACAGTTCTCTACTGTAAGCATAACAAAAAACTTGATACAAGCCTTGATACTTTATCGTAGTAGATAGACTAGTGCAATATGGGAGCAGTTTCTTTCGAATTTTTAAACTTTATTTTACCACATCAGTATTTTTAATGCCAATCTATAAAAGGCTCTGGAAAAGGAAAATCGATTTGAATCACAGAATGGATGAAGTTCTAAGGGACCTCTGAAGGCCATCTGGTCCAACCTCTCTGCTTAAGCAGGGTCACTTAGACCACTCGTGTTTCATGTGGTAAATGTGTCCATTGCCTCTGGTCCTGTCACTGGGCACCACTGAGAAAAGCCTAGCTCTGTATTCTTTGTACCCTCCTTTCAGGTATTTCTACACTTTGATAAGATCTTTCTGAGCCTTCTCTTCTCTAGGCTGAACAGCCCCAGGTCTCTGAGCTTTTCCTTATAGGAGAGACGCTCTAGTCCATCATTTCACTGGTCCTTTGCTGGACTCTATCCAGTATATCCATCTCTCTCTTGTACTAGGGAGCCCAGATCTGGGCCCAGAACTCCAGGTGTGGCTTCACCAGTGCTGAGTAGAAGGGAAGGATCACCTACCGTGACCTGCTGGCAATACTTTGTTTAACTCAGCCCAGGATACCATTAGCCTTCTTTACTGCAAGGGGACATTGCTGGCTCATGTTTAATTTGGTCCACCAGAGCCTCCAGGTCTTTTCCTGCAAAGCCACTTCCTTGCACTGTGGCCCTCTGCATATGTAGGTGCCTGGGGTTGTTCCTCCCCAAGTGCAGGAATTGCACTTCTTGTTGAACTTCATGAGGTTACTTTCAGTCCATATCTCCAGCCCGTTGAGGTCCCTCTGGATCACAGCATGACCCTCTGACATACAAGCCACTTTCCCTGTTCTCTGTCATCAGCACACTTGCTGAGAGTGTGCTCTGTCCCATCATCCAAACCATTCATGAAGATGTTAGAGGCTGGACCCAGTACTAACCCTCTGGCATACACCACTGGTTACCAGCCTCCAGCTAACCTTGTTCCACTGATGACCACCCTCTGGGCCTAGCTGTTTAAACAGCTTTCAATCCACCTCACTGTCTACCCATCTCACCTGTACATTAACACCTTCTATAAGGATATTATGGGCGACAGTGTAAAAGGCCTTCCTGAAGTCCAGGCAGACAAGATCCACTGCTGTCCTCTCATCTACAAGGCCAGTCATTTCATTGTAGAAGTTTATCAGATTGATGAAGCTTGACTACTTTTCATCAAAGATGAAAAACTTATCTTGCAACGATGTACATCACTGGAGACTTGTTTAGGGCTGTTATATAATATTTCCAAAGTATTTAAACAATAAAGAGATAGCAGGGTATTACCCAAACACAGGCTAATTTTGCACTGTCTAGGAGTGTTCATACTCATTTATGATAGGAAAATATAACTACCTTACACCTTTCATGACAGTAATGAACATGGAGAGCAATGAAGAGCAAAGCCTAGAGCCCAGCGTTACCATCCCTCTGTAATAACCTGGCATGAATTCTCCTGACAGCTAGCCTGTTGCATAACTCTGGATGTTTCCATGTGTATACCAAAGGAAAAAAAAAAAAAAAAGGAAACCCCCCTGAAATACAAAGAAAAACTCAGAATGTCAGTTAAAGAATTACTGTAAAGAGTTGCCATTAAAAAAGCCACCATTTATACTGAATAATCCAAAACAAGTCTGCAAGACTAACTCAAGCTCGTTATAATTTAAATGTTTTACAACAAAATATGCTCTGTTGATCATTTATACCTATAGTAAAATGAAATATGAAATATAAATGTTATTACCGAATGTAGTAATGATTGGATCACCGCTGAAGTCCTCAGGCTGGCAAAACTCTCATGAAAGTAATGTGATGATCTTCTGACTGAGTTCTTGAAACAAACAGCTCCTACAGCTGTAATTATTGGAGGGAGATCAGGGCCTTGTTTTTCATTTCACCCGTTTCTTAATTTTACAATGTCTCTTTGAATTAAAGACCCAATATATAGGGCAAATCGACAGATTGCAGTGGATGATCTCCATCAGGAAAACAAATGTGGGGTTTTGGTGGGGTTTTTTTGTTTGTGTGTGTCGGGGCTTTTTTGGGTGGAGGGTTTTATCTTATTGCAAATATTCTTCCAGACAGATGCAGACTTCCTTGAGAGATAATCTGATGATCCCTGCTCTGGCTTTCCTCTTTCAAATGCAGCTCAGCTGATGAGTCAGCTTTTCCACAATCTCTTTTGCTATCTGTTTTGATTTAGAAATTAGTTTAGGTATCATTTTAGTTCATTCTTCCTTTTCCCTGCATGTTTTTAAAAGAATGAATTTCCAGTAGGAAAGGAAGAAAGAGAAAGGACCATTTGATTAGCTGATGTCAGTAAAATATGCAATAATTTACTACTGGCAGAACAACTTAATTTGTCTTCCTCAGTTAGGAGGAAGTAGCCAAACAGGCTACTTTTGATTTCATAGAGAGTAATTGTTGGGGTTGTTTTGTTGGCTCGGCTGGACAATTGTATAATAAATGAGAGAATTCTGAATGAATTCTCAATTTCTAAAGTGTCAAGCATTCAGAGAACCCATCTAACGAACAGGCATTTGTGCCAGTATATCCATGTAGCTGAAGCATGTATCTTTATGCTAATGAAAAAGCAGCTTTTCTCACAGTACCTAACAAAAGCGGTACACTGAATTTCATTACAAGAGTTAGGTGTCACTGTGCCACCGATTGTGGACAACCTACCACCAGAAGAGCTCCGTGAGATCTCATGGCCATATTGCAGGCACAATGCCTTCCAAAAGCAGCACTCATCAGACACCCATCAATGGCATGAGGTGTTTGTGTTGGCACACCTGCATGCAGAAGCAGCAGACAAAATACAAGAGGCCTGCACTGTCAGTGTTGCTTGTTCTGTGAAGCTGTTTCAGTCACTGGATTCAATTAGGCCTACCCCTTTTCCCCTCTGCAGCGTGCATCAGGAAATAGTATAAAACTATGTTGTACGCTTGTGTTTGCAATCTCAGACTTATTATATATTGGGTGAGAACTAGAGATTCTGCGTGGAGAAACTCCACACTCAGCAAGAAGCTGGTTCCCATTTTGATTTTGAAAAAGGGACACTTATAGATGTGAAAATATGAAGCCAAACAGTGGAAAACTTGTTTGTTCTCACCTTCTCAAAAGTCTTACTTGTATTTCCAAAATATAGTATGTGCCTAAGGTTCATAGCCATGCTGCAAGTTTCATAGACAGACTCCAATGTTTGTCTGACGTGTATTTATTCTAGAATGTCATTGTCGTTAAAGAAAATTAGTAGCACAGGTAAGGATCAGAATCAGAATCTCAATAAATTGATCAGTGATGCTATTGTACACTTCTCCACAATACTCCAAGATAGATTTAAAAACTGGAAAGACCACTGCATGTAGTTCTGTTTCTGTTCCCACTTACTGCTTTGCTGATCATTTCCATTGAAGTTATTTGCAATAGGCACCTTTCTTTCGTTGAATACTTGGAAACTGCCAAATCTCAGAAATGTCTATTCTTCTGGCCAGTACATAGAACCACAATGATGTTTTTATGAAAGAACCTAGAACTGTAAATTCAGGAACAAGACAAGATGGTGTTGCAACACTAATTTTCATGGCCATATATCTTGTAGAAGTACCATAAGCTTGTTTGTAGCA
This sequence comes from Coracias cyanogaster, assembly GCA_033124195.1. Lineage (NCBI taxonomy): Eukaryota > Metazoa > Chordata > Aves > Coraciiformes > Coraciidae > Coracias > Coracias cyanogaster. Next base: position 47,106 of record JAVSBS010022896.1, on the reverse strand, counting down.
ATATTTATTTTGGAAATAGATGAAAGGAAAACCTACAGTATTAGCTAAAGATGACCCAGGAGATAAAGAACACGTCCACAATCCATAAGTGAAAAAAATACTGACTGATAGTTAACAAAGTCTTACATATATCGTATAATTATTTATGGATAACAAACTTCTGTATCAGATGTTAAGCATTTAGTTGGCAGCAGATGAAAAAGAATTCTGCTGTTGATTCTGGCACAGAAACCTAACGTTACTCAGCAACATAGCTATGGGTACTGTAAATACTGCATGTGGAAGAACCTACAAGCGGCTCTTTGGGTGTGTAAGTGATTAAAATTCCATGTGCTTCATTGTGTAAGGTCAGCTGTAAACACTCATCAAACTTGAGTATATGTCATATATCTCAGCTGCTCAGCCCTTCCTTCTTTTCCTGGAGTATCTCTTATTTTTCTGGGCGAGAACCTTTCAAATAGTCTTCTCATTCTGTCCTCGTAGAGGTCAGATGCAAATCCCCAACTCATAATGTCATTCTATTTCACTTGTACATTCTTAGATGACAATGGTCCTGTCTAGAACATGAAATGGAGTTAAATCTCAGCTGAACAATAGTCATGGCAGCAAAGGCCATTTGTATCTCAGTCATATAAATATTTGTTTATAGTATGCGTATCTTTGAGCATGGTTTTAGAACAGAATGTTCTGCAGATGGCTGTGAATATAGAAAGGATATCTTGAGGGTTTTTTATTTGGAAAATGAAAAGAAATAAGTGGATGGTGGGAAAGAAGATAATTCTTCACTTCTTTACTACCCCCTTAAGGGAAAAATTGTAGTCGATTTTGGCAGGGCTGGGATTTCTACCTCTTCCAGAATCCCAGACATCCCAGGGATGGGATTCCTCTGCAAGCACCCAGGCCATGATTCAGTGACCAGCTGTGTCATTAGTTTGTAACGTGTCCTTGCTTACCTGACAAATTTGCTATAAATATCATATCATCACCTGAGATGTGGTTATTAATCATTAAAGGGAGTGGTTTTATAGATGAACAAAGAGAGGTTTCTCTCTTGTGTTAAAAGAACACAAGCTCAAATTCTCTGAAGGGAAGAGGTATGTTTAGGGGATCTGCAAAGGCCACCCCAAGTGCCAGCAGAGCTCCTGTCCCACTTGGTGACACTGCCTGCTGACAGTAAGCCTCACCTCCACTCCCCTAAAAAGAAGGTAGCAGCACCTATTATAGACGAGTACAAGGTGTAGTTGTGATACAATAATGAGAAACTCACAATAATGAACAACAGCAAGAGACATTCTTCATGGCATTTTCTCGTTCATTAAAAAAAAAACAAACCGAAAACCACCAACAAAAAATAGCGTGTTAATTTAGGGTAGGCTTTTGTTTAAGAGACATAAAAACAATTAGTGTCCTCATTGAAACAGGATTTGTTGCAACTTTGCTATGTTCATTGTAATTATACATTGGTTTAAATTAATCTAAAGTACTCGCAACCCATTGTTTTTATTTATGGAGGTTTTAGCGTGAGTGTTAAGTTTGTATCCAGCATCTATGGATGACAGTTAGATTGAAAAACATGTTTGAGAAGTGTACTCAAGTGAGGCAGTAAGGCTATCGAATTAATTTTAAGCCTGCAGTTAGAGTGCCAGAAAAAAAATGCAGGTTTAACTCTGATGTAACTGACGGGGAATGGGGCTGCTACACAGGAGTGGATCCAAGAAGCCATTAAACAAGATGTGTGACCAGTAGCAGGTGGATGAGAAAAGGGACTTGAGCTGCTCTCAGGCCCAGAGGACAGCTGGGTATGGGAAGAGGAGAAATGCTGTGCCACTATCCATTAATCAGATATTCTGCCTCTGGCAACAGCTAATATTATGTACTTCAGGGAAAGGAAGCCTGTAAGTAGAGGATCATTATGCTGCAAAGAAAGCTTCTCTCCTGTAGTGAAGGATGAGTTGCAATTATGCAAGTATAAATATTCATCCCATGCTGTGGATTATTATTCTATTATTTCAATTTAAAAACTTACTAATTTTAATGGAGTAGTATAACAAGAGACAATAATCACATACAGCTGGAATTAGTTTTGAACTTCAAGCACGGGCCTCACACACCTGAGAACATCCAGGTGTTCCCAGCTCATGGGCTGATCTCAAAAAGAGGAACATACCTAGTGTTTTTACTGCAGATGAACAGGCCACACACTTTATGGCTCCATTAGCTTTCACTTTTGCCCCGATACCAAGTGAGCACGTAGCTTTGCTACTAATGTGGTTTCAGAATTTCATCTCCTCCTCTCCCCTCTCTTCCTCAATACCTGCAAAACTTGTTAAAGGACATGTGCGTTCATTTCCCTTATCAACATGTGGCTGATAGCATCTCCACCTTTCTGGTTAGCTCCTTCAGCATTTAGCAGAGGGCGGATTTGGTAAGGGGTGGAGGACAGGAAAGCCATTGCCCATCCTCCCAGATATTCCAGAGGCAAGCATGGAGTTCAAGGCTCACAGCACCTTGCAACCAGGGCACCTATCTGGTGGTGAAGGTGAAAGGGAGCTGGCTCCCTGTCCCTCTGCCTCTATTTCTCCTCAGCTGCATGGGCTCCGGAAAGGTGCCAAGCCCTTTGTCAGCATGGGCCAAGCCCATGGGGCGTAGGGATAGCGGACTCCTTGCTTTCCAGAGCCCAGCCTGAGCTTCTTCATCCTGTCAAGAGAGGGTGGGTTAATCCCACAGGGTGGTAATTTTTCTTAATGACTTTGCTTTTCCCAACAGCAGCTGTCAAGGGGCTGAGGGGGCTGCTCCACCAGGAGAGGTGAGCTGAGGGCTGAGAGGGATGGCCAGGCCGGCAGGGCACTGAGGGGCCATGGTCCCCCGGTGCTCAACTGGAGAGTAGGGAAGGGCCGGTGATGGGACTGGGGATCCCAGCAAGGTCCCTAGTGATGGGACAGGTTAAAGCAGCAGCAGGACCATGGTTGAGCAAAGGTCCGTGACATGTGGGGCGATACCAAGGATAAGATCATGGAGGCACCCACAAAAAAGACAGCAGCAGCTATCAAAAATTGGGGCTTTATTGTAACCAAAGTTGCCGAGCAGTCCTTGTGACAAAATCAAATTACAAGTTCAGATGTCCGCTGGCAGTATAACTACCATACAACTAAATCCTAAATTTTACGGAATAAGCTCTCTAGAAAGATGACCCACAATGTGTATACACTCATTCATAAAGGCAAAATCTCCCCCACAAGGGTACCCAAAGGTATCACTCACTCAAAAGGGGAATTAAGGCTCACTCAACCCATGGGCTGAGCCCACAGGGATGTGGGGTGGTGGACTGCCTGCTTTCCAGAGCCTGTTTGGACTCCAGGGAGACTAACTCAACCTGTGGTCATATCCTTGGACAGCATTTCCAAGGGGAAGGTCTGACTGCCAGGCCTGATTGCTCTGCGAAGAATCGATTCAACTGGTTCTTTGCGGGGCTCTGCTTATACCCTAGTCAAGAATTCACTGTGGCTGGGGGGCAAGCCCACGACAAAACCAGGCTCAGGATCTAGATCCCGAGGTGCCGGTTAATCACCACAAGGAGCAATTTAACAGCTGTAAAGTGCCAAACCGCTCTGGAAAGCCCCAGAGGAGAGTGAGAGGGACCAGCTGCGGCTTTTCCTGCCATGGCTGATCCACAGCCCCATATACCAGGGCTGCCCCTGGGCACAGAGCCAAAGCTCTCCTAGAGGAAAGCGGTTATTTCAAGTACTTCAGTGCTGGTTTTGCACCTGGCCCGTTGTCTTCCCATGCCACAGGCATCCTTTCTCCTCCCGCAGTTGCTGAGCTTTTCCAGTAGCAGGGTGATGGTTGGAGGCTGGCAGGACAGTCCCCTGTCACCTTCCCTTTTCCCTCACATCTGTGCCCAGCCAGGCATTATGTGCTCTGAAATATTTATTTTGCAAAGTGCCATCAGTGAGGTGACACTGGCTGAAAGACATTGCAGTAAGCACTTCACGGTAACTCAGGGAATATTACTCAGCTCTTAAGTAAAGCTCTTGTTGTTAAGTAAGGTAGTACCAGGAAAAGAAATAATAATATAAGAATAATTGAAGACTAGAGAAATAGAAGGACAAAGCCTCTGGGCTTTTAAAAATAGGTAATTAATAAGGAAATACTTTTTTCAATACAATATTCTACTGCATAACTAAATTGTGAAAATACTGCCATCATCTGGATGACTAAAAATATAATTCTGATTTTCTTGCTACCGTTCCTTAAAAATATTTGAGAAAGTAACAGAGCAGATTTCTGCCTAAATAAAAATTGTGCCGGATCACAGCAATGAATAAACAGTTGCAATGAAGAACTCTTCAAGGATAGAGGACTGAGGTTGTACCTGTGATAGTCTATGGATGTAACGAGACCAGGCTTATAGTCCATCTCATGTAGCTGTGTGTTGGAGGGGTGTTCGAGGAGGAGGGGGACAGATAACCTTCAGGGAGCTGAAAAAGTGCTTCAATGTCCTAAGTGCTCTTCCAGAGCCTGTCTGTTTTTGAAAGAAATTCATAACAAAGGGCACGAAGCTTTATAGTTTTCTTCTGAATGTAAACTTTCTTCGGAGTCATGTGGTTTTATGAACTTGGAATCTCATTTTTACGTGCCATTTCCTTTACACTCCTTTTCTTCCTCTATTTCTTACTTCCAATGATAGCCAAATTTGTAGGTGTATATGAATTTAAAAATTAATGGTATGAAATATTTTCACAAATGTGAATTTCATGCCAACTTTGGGGCATTAGACTTGTAAAAACTAGCTTTTCAAATATTTTTAGGTATGATGCAAAACTTGGTTCTGCTTATTATGTCTGTATTCGGTAAGAGGCAGTGGTTTAATTCAATTTTAAAACATGAATGATCCTTTCATGCATGTGTTTGAACAAGTGTGTTAAATGAACTGAACCTTCGTTGACTTTTTAAATGAACAAGGACATAAATGACTTGAAGAAGGAAACTCTACTTCATTTTTTGTCCATTATAGAAAAGCACAACCTTCCCACACTAAAAAATAAGCAAGTTTATTAATTCTTTAACATCTGACGGCAATCCAAACTGTGTAGTGAAAAGAAAGATAAAAACAAGGAACTCCATATCTTATATTCATTCCTACTCATCTAGGAAATATATGAGTCTCCAAGGAGGGCTGTGAATTTTGGGAATACTAAACAAACAAACCCCATAGCTTCAGAACAATCCTTCCACAAAGGGACTCAATTACCACAACACCTTGAGACTGTCAGCAAGCTTCAAAAGACCAACTTTCTAAGGTCTTCCTGAAACTTGGGGTTGTTAACTGAATCTCATTTGCCATCATATCTGTACTTCAGTTTATAGTATATAGAAAATCCGAATTTTATTATAAGTATGATGTAATATATATTATAATACTGATTTTACTATTAATCAATATTAATATTATTACTATAATACTATTTATATTATTTTGTATATTTATATAATAATATGTAACATATAATGATTTAATATTATCATTTATATTACAATTATAAATACTATCATTTATAATATTAGATTAGAAATCAGTATGCAAAGCATAAGCTTGACTTTGGAAAGAGATGTGAACTTGCTACTGTCTTTCTCAAGGAAAACATCATGCCAGATCAGGTGAAATATTGGGCTAGAGATGTTGGAAAAATGTGGTCCAGGGTTTTTACATAGCAGCTGCGTATGTGGGAGTAGCCGTGACACGACATTTGAGCAATGAAGGCAGAGGCTGGTGGTGGTTTGGAAAAAAGCAAACATCCCGTTTCTTTCTATTAAACACTGTAAACACAGATCTTGTGTTCATCTATCTATGGAGGATTGCTTTTTATTGATTTTTTTTTTTTTGCAATAAATTTATTTTTTGCAATAAATGTTTTCATTTTGAATGATAAATTGTTACTTCATGCTTCAAGAACCGATTTTGTCATTGTTTGGGTACTTTAGAGATCTTCTTTGCCTCCACTTTTATCCTTCCTGGCTATTGCTGCCTGTGGATTTCAGACACTCCAAGTAGGAAGAAGAAGAGGGAGAGGCAAGCCAGACCTGGCCTTCATAAGGGATCCAGGAAACGCGCAGGTTTTTAAAAGGATTGCTGATACAAACCAGCATTATCCCTAGCAGTCTGAGATGTCCTTCATTCCAGTTATTAGTCTTCTAGAATGACAATGTCTAAGTCACCTGAACGTCAATAAAAACCTTTTTGTTATTGAAATCTGACATGGGTTGAATTTCTCCTCTTCCTCCACTGAAACTGTTCAGGATTACAATAAATAGATGTCAATTAAAAGCCTAAAGTCTAATGGGATTAATTCAACCCTCCGTGTCTTGTGATGCAGCTCAGCCAGTCCTGGTTTTTTTTCTATAGCACATAATATTTTTTACTAAAATAAAGTAAGCAGCTTTTATTTCCACCTTTTATGTTCCACCGAATATGGGGCAAATATGACTCTGATCCTAGGCAAATAATCCTTGACTTCAGTTACCAGTTCTTCATGGAACAGTGCTTGACAGTGAGACCCACAATTTAACAACTTACTTTAAAGGAACCTAAACAGAGCTTTTTTGAGCTACGTCTGTATGTAGCATTCAGAGCTACATGGGATCTGAGCTATGCTCCTACATCTGTCATTTAAAGTCAGAACTGTTTGGATAGAATCCTGAGCCTCTTGGTAACCTCTCAATGCAACTCAATGCAGTACTACAGACCTTTAGATGCTCTTGCATCTTAGGAAGATGAATGTCCATTGAGGCACCCTGAAAACAAATATGGAGATTTTTCCAAATGTATAAGAGACGATCATAGAATAATAGAATGGGTT